>CAJGYO010000428.1:0-100057 GCA_904845875.1 Miscanthus lutarioriparius | reverse complement strand
GATACCTTGATGGGAAAGTGGCATTGAGGATGTGTCGGCCAAGGCTTGAGGTCCCAAGAGGCCGAGGCTCGGACTCCGGTCCTACGCCCATTGTCATAGCGCCTGCCATGCCGAGGGTGGTATCCATGTCCGGCTCCTTCTCTTGAGTCGTTGTAGGCGCGCGTCTGCATGGCGCCGATGGTCTTTGGCGTGTCGCGGTTGTGGCCAAGGCGTTCATGCACCGGATCAGAGTCTCGCCATTGCTCTGGTGGCGTTTGGTGAATCGAGCGCATCTTTGGTGGGACGCGCACCGAGGCGCGCATCTGCTTGGCTGGTGTCGAGCTTTCGCGTCGCCGAGACAATGAGCTCTCTACCTGCTATGCCGCCGCACGCTCGAGCAATGTGCGGATTTCTCGGCGGGCCCGCGATCCTCGGACGTCATGCGGCCTCTAGGAGACCGTGAAGTAAGGCCGTTGGTGGCGGCGATGTTTTGCTCTCTTCCGAAGCGAAGTGTGGAGAGCCCCGTCGTCGGTGATGATCCTTTGGTGTACAACTGGCGGCGGTGGTGCGTCTTGCGCCCACATCTCCGTGGCGTCTCGATCTCCTTATTGACTTTCTCGTATTCCTGGCAAGCTGTTGCCTGCTTGGCGATCTCCTCCTTGGGCTCTTAGTCGCTGCTCCACCCCTACGTGGGGGCGGGGTGGCTGCTCCTCTTTGGGTTGCCCAGCCCGAGAGGGTCGAATCGGGGTAGTCTCCTCCCGAGACGCTTTCGGCGTGTCCCTCGGGGTTTGCGTCACAAAGCATTCCCGAGAAGGACGATGGCTCCCCTCTTTGGAGTCGAGCTAGAGGATGACTCGCTCTTTGGCAAGGAGTTTGTGGAGAGACTCCGTGTCGTGTTCAATCACCCCCACGAACTCGTTGTCCGCGGGCATTAGAACCATGCGTAGTGCCAGAAGATGGCTCGCGGTTGCCACGATGTTGCGGAGACCGAACGGAAGCGCCGTCGGGGCGCTCCGTACGTGTCGTTCTGGAGAGATGTGTCTCTCTCTAGAAGGTCACGCCATGCTATCACCGTTGGTAATGGCGAGGCGATGCTGCTTCTCCCTGGACTCCCATGGTCCATGGGAGACGTCGAGCTGATGCCCAAGCCTCTCATGGTAAAGGCCGTTGGAGGGAAGAGATTGGATGGCGGCGTGCGACCATGACAACTCTCCTCCCCCCACGACGATGAAATCTAGGCTCCCAAAATGCACATGTGCGCCTGGGACCCAGCTAATGTCGTGGTTAGCCATCCGCGGCCTGGATTGGAACGCGTAAAGGCCCCTACATGGCGCGCCAACTATCGGTGTTTCGAACAAACACCGGCGAGTAAATTTGTAATTGATGTGCATTAGGCCCGGATGGCGCGCTAAAGGACACAAGGGTTATACTAGTTCGGGCTGAATGTCCCTATGTCCAGTCTGTTGCTGCTTGTGTTATTAGCACCAATGAGGTTCGTAGTAGGGGATACAAATGGTTGGGAGAGGGAGAGACCCCAAGTCCCTGATGGAGTGATTGGAAGGACGCCAAGAGCTCTGTTGGTGCTCGGCCGTGTGGTGCGTGTGTGTGTGTGCTAACCTGTTCAGAATCGGTTGATCGATCCCTTAGTGGGGAGCCCTGCCTCCCCTTTTATAGATCAAGGGGGCAGGGTTTTTTACAGACGGGGAAGAAGAAAACACTAAGAGCATAGAAGGTCCTTCGAGGAACCCAATCCTTCCTTCTTCCCCATGCCTGGTCTGCCCATCATGGCAGATCGTGTCAGGATTGAGGCGATTGTAGACCATCATGGGCCACGCCACGGCCACTGTTTAGCAAGTGGGTACGTCCCATCCTGCCCCTGTGGGCGGCGTGTCGGACAGGATTTGCCGAGCCCCGACCCCGTGGGGGTCGGGAGGCGCGGTGACTATTGGTTTGCCCTTGGAACGTAGTGGTTGTCGTATGTCTGCGTTGGGTTCTTCGTCTGGAGGGTGAAGGCGGCGCCTACAACACTGTTCAGGCTCTACCACGCCCAGAGGGGTCCAAGCGCTCGCTTGGTCACATCCTGACGGTACTTCCTTGCAGGGGTGTAGGGCATGGCGTCTAACGCTGTGGTTGACAAGAATGTCTTGTCTTACCCTGCAATCGTCATCATGAGGGTACAGGGCGCGGTTCGTCAGGTGAGACTAGGCCAGCCTCTGGCTATCGGGCGAGGCGAGATTCGTCATTGGTCGTTCGGATGAGGTAAAAACCTAGTTTTTACCCGCCGGGCAAAGCGGAGTTGTCCCCCGGCAGTCGAATGGGGCCGAGCCCAGCCCTCGGGGGTCGAGCGAGGCGGTGCGCATCCCCTGGGGGTTGGGTGAAGCCGAGCCCAGCCGTTGGGCGAGGCGGAGTCACCCTCCAGCCGTCGGGCGAGGCGGAGTCGTCCCCCGGTGGGTCGGGTGAAGCCGAGCCCAGCCGTCGGGTGTGGCGGAGTCACCCTCTAGCCGTCGGGCGAGGCGGAGTCACCCTCCAGCCGTCGGGCGAGGCGGAGTCTCCCTTTAGCCGTCGGGCGAGGTAGAGCGGGTCCCAAGGGCACATGGGCGCTCGGGCGAGGCGGAACAAGACTTCCGCTTGGTCGGGCAAGAGATGTAACCGCGCTTTCGGGAGTCCTTACCGTTCGATGGTTCATTGATTCCTCCTCTTTGGGGTACCCCGGTATTAGGTCCCCGGCACTTTCTTTTTAACCCAAACCGTTGTACCTTTTTCATTGGTGACACTTTCAGGTATACATAATCACCTACTTCAAATTCAATGGGTCTTCTTCTCTTGTCCGCATAACTCTTCTGCCTTGATTGAGAGGCTTCTATATATTGTTGAATGATATGCACCTACTCTTCAGCCTCTTTGACAAAATCAATACCATAGTATCTCCTTTCTCCGGGTTCAACCCAATTCAAAGGAGTTCTACATTTACGGCCATACAAAGCTTCAAAATGAGCCATCTTAATACTCTCTTGATAACGATTGTTGTAGGAAAACTTAGCTAAAGGTAACCATTTTTCCCATGAACCCTTTGAAGAGATGACACAAGCTCTCAACATGTCTTCCAATATTTGATTTACACGTTCAGTTTGCCCGAAGGTCTAAGGGTGATAGGCAGAACTTCTGACTAAGTTGGTGCCTAACATCTTATGCAAATGTTCCCAAAAATGAGTAATGAACTAAGGCCCTCTGTCAGCCACAATGGTTCTTGGCACGCCATGTAGACGTACTATGTGGGAGAAATACAACTCAACATACTCATGTAGTCGATAGTTGGTTCTGACTGGAATGAAATGTGCAAAATTAGTTAGGCGATCCACGATCACCCATATGGAATCAAAATTCTTATGAGTAGGTGGAAGTCCAACAATAAAATCTATGCTAACTTCTTCCCACTTCCAACCTAGAACAGACAGTGGTTGAAGTAGTCCATCAGGTTTCAAATGAACAACCTTAACTCGGCAACAATTATCACATTTGATAACATAAGCTGCAATTTCCTTCTTCATTTTGGTCCACCAAATATGGGTCTTCAAGTCTTGATACATTTTACTACTACCCGGATGAATGGACAGTTTAGAAGAGTGAGCCTCACCTAAGATCTGGTTTCTATGTTCCTTATCCTTCGGCACTACTAGGCTATCTTTAAACCATAGAACACCGTTCTCATCGATCTTGAAATGCTTAGTCTCTTGCTCTTTCATCTTTCTTTTGATGTAGAACACACCTAGATCAGTCTTCTAAAGCTCGATGATCTTGCTCTCAAGAGAACAAATGATTATAATATTGTGCAGCATAGCAGGATGTAACAAATTGATGCCATCTTCTAATAGATAATTGCAATGAGACTTTCTGCTCAAAGCGTCTGCAACAACATTCGCTTTGCCAGGATGATAATGTACTTCTAAATTGTAATCTTTGATCAATTCTAGCCATCTTCTCTATCTCATATTTAGTTCGGGTTGAGTGAAGATATACTTAAGACTCTTATGATCTATGTAAATATGACACACATTGCCAAGCAAATAGTGTCTCCAAATCTTCAATGCATGGACAACCGCCACTAATTCCAAGTCATGAGTTGGGTAATTGACTTCATACTTCTTCAGCTAACGTGAGGCATAAGCAATGACTCGACCTTCCTGCATAAGAACACATCCCAAACCGGTACCTAATGCATCACAAAACACATCAAAAAGTTTCTCGATATCAGGTTGTGCCAAAACAGGAGCTAAAGTCAACAAAGTCCATAAAGTGTGAAAAGCAGCTTCACACTTCGGAGTCCATACAAACTTCTCATCTTTCTGAAGCAATCTTGTCATTGACTTGGCGATTTTGGAGAAGTCCGAAATGAACCGACGATAGTAACCCGCTAAACTAAGAAAACTCTAAACTTCGTGAACTGAAGTCAGGGCCTTCCAATCCATAACTTCTTGCACCTTAGAGGGGTCTACGGAGATCCCATTTTCTGACAGCACGTGCCCTAGAAAAGGTACCTTCTGAAGCCAAAACTCACACTTGCTAAACTTAGCATACAACTTATGTTCTCTTAGCCTGGTTAGAACAACTCTCAGGTGCTCTGCGTGATCCTCCTTGTTTTCTGAATAGATCAGAATATCATCGATGAACACAACCACGAACTTATCTAGCTTGGGCATGAACACCGAATGCATCAGATACATGAAATATGCAGGAGCATTTGTTAGCCCAAAGGACATGACTAAATACTCATACAGGCCATACCTAGTGGAGAAAGCAGTTTTAGGTATGTCTTCTGGACATGATTTTAATCTGATGGTAACCAGATCTCAAATTGATCTTGGAGAACACCTTAGCCCTTGACAACTGATCAAACAAGATATCAATTCAAGGCAAGGGATACTTGTTCTTGACCGTTACGGTATTAAGTGGTCGGTAGTCCACACACATCCGTAAGGATTTGTCTTTCTTCTTAACAAATAAGGTGGGACAACCCCACGTAGATGAGCTAGGTTGAATGAAACCTTTCTCTAAAAGCTCTTGCGATTGAACCTTAAGCTTGGCTAGCTTATTTGGTGGCATTCTATACGACCTTTGAGAGATGGGTGCTATACTCGGCAATAACTCAATTTTAAACTCTACATCCCTGTCGGGTGCAACCCAGGCAATTCATCTGGAAACACATCTAGAAACTCACATACCACCGAAATATCAAGGAGGGTCGTGGTCTGAATAGCACAGGCTAAGTTTTGGATATCAAAACTCCTAGGAAGTGGCACTAGGAAACCATTGTTACTCTAGGGTTCCCTCAACATGATGGTTCTAGTTGAAGTGTCAATGAGAACTCCATGGCCATTCATCCATTTCATACCTGTTGATGCAAAAGTGAATCTACAAACACAAAGGGCTAATACCCGAATCGATATCCAAAGCGTGCCAGTCGATTTGACCTGTTAATCGACAAGGATGAAGATACGAGCACTTTGGTCCTGACAACAGCGATACGCCCGGAAGTCATGGCCAAGAGGTACTCACGCGGAACTCGAGAATCGCCAAGGTCGCCTCGAAGCGATGCAACTCGCCGAATCAATGAGAACTCGTAAAAAGAAAAAAATATGCAAATTGACGAAGTCGCCGAAAAGTAAGTAGATGCAAATAGGAGTAAAAATTGGTTTTGATATTGATTGATATATATTACATTGCCCCTCAATCTATATTTATACCCCGATCTAAAGAGACATAACCAAATACGACTAGGACACCAAGTCCATATCTAAGGAAACACGTGACTCTTACATGAATCATACTCTAACAAATATAGAAAAGGAAATCAACTCCTATCTATTTCCTCGTCCGCCTCAATTACGATGGAATTCTCACCGACCTCCTTTCCATCGGCATACTTCCCTGTTTCATCGGCGGTAGTTTTCAAGCCTTCCTTCATCGGCATCGACAATAACATCTCCAACCTTATCGGCAACGCCCGAGTCTAAATCAACCTTTCCATCGATCACCACCATTCATCGGCAACCATCTTTACAAGCTGATTTTCATCGGTCACATCACAGATACAATAAACTTTCCACCTCACCGATTAGCCCACTCGATCATTTTGACATGTGCAAAAAACGGTGTCAACATTATGCCCCCAATTTCGAGTATAAAACCATTAATGCTCAAAATTTACTCCAGAATAACGTTTGCCTTCGCCCAATTATCATCGTAACTCATCCTCCAAGCCAAAACTTGATCTGTTATCAAATCTAATCAAATCTAGTCCCGATTCACGCACCTCAAAATATCGCACAATTTCCAACCACTCTTGCCCGATTATGGTTAAGATACCAAAACAATAATCCATCGCCAAGATCCTAACATAATAATGCCGCCATTTTCGAATTAAAATATCCTCAGATCGAGATCTCTTCCAAGTCATGATTACTTGCCATCAAATCATCTCAGTACAATCCCTTGATTATCGTATAATCAGCTACTATATCCATCTGAACCACCTCGACCCACATGCGCGCGGCATAGAGATAAGTCCGAATACCCCTACTCCAAGCGGCTTATAAATAGATTTCTCCGAACGCTTCGCCTTCTACCCTCGCACTCCAATCTTTGGCATTCTCTCTTTCCGGCGGCGACTCGACGAACAACTCTGCATACGACCTCAACCAACAAGAACTTTTCCCAAATCAACCCTCGAGTCTCTAGCTCGTGCCCCCATCTACCTCAAGATAATGGCAATCAACTTCGATGTCCCTCATGGTTCGCTTCCACTTCCGTTACTTTTTACCTCGATTCCTCCGGTCTTTGCGAGTTCATACAGCTTGGTAATTTTTCTCTTTTCTTTGTTCTTCTGATCCTCTAAACTTAGGAACTTCGCAACAAATTAGTTATTCCAACCGATCACCGCATTTCCAATGCCTAGGACCAATGGGCAACCCAGATCCAACTGATCTGATTAATGCAGAGGTTAACAGAATCCCTTTTAGAGCCCAAAATTTCTCTCTGAATTTATGGAAAGATACATTCCGATCTTGGCCCAAAACCACCAAAGGGTGGAAAGATTGGTACTTGAGGGTCAACAGTCAATGCAAGTACATAAGCGCGTAACGGCTAGACCAATGCATTAGGCTATCCATTGCCGATATGCAAAAGAACGAGTCAATGATGATTGCAGCTGCTTACTTCTGGTCAGACACAACAAACACTTTTATGTTTGGACATGGCCTAGCTACTCCCACACTTGCCGATGTTTACATGCTCACTGGCTTGGACATTTCAACTACCGATGAAGGCTCCATCTGTGGCAGAAAATCTAAATATAGGGTGAATACCCGCAACATCGGCGGTTGGACGGGATATATTCAAGAATGCCAGAGGACCGGGACAGTTAACCAGACGGAACATGCCATATTCTTGAATATGTGGTTAGAAAAATTTATCTTCTGTGGTCGATCAGTAGGACCAACCAATGCCTTCCTCCCCGCGGCTGAACTCTTGGCCAATGGTGTAAGGTTCCCTCTTGGCCGATACCTTATGAGCTCCACTTATCTTCTTCATCAAGTGTCTCAGAAACTTTTGCTTGGCGAACCCATCAGCAACTTAGGAGGCCCATGGTGGTTTATCAACATGTGGCTGAATGCCCATATGCACAAACGTTTGCAATGGGACTTCTTTGCCCAACAATTCCCACGAGAAATTGCTGAAGACCACGTGCTTGGGGATGAGGAATCGGCAACACGCTCACCCCTCAATTTTGGTGAAGCCATAATTGTCCTCCCTAGAACAGAGGCCAATGAAGACCAGATCGGTAGATTCTTCCAAAGCTTCTACAATGGTCTTTCTCGTGATCATAGGGCCTGGGTACCTTATATTGACGAAGAAAACAGATTCCCCCTTCTTTTCAACTTTGCCGATGACACTCTGAATCAAGATAATGAACTCATGATGGCCATCATTACTCCCAGGGCAATCCCAGTAAACACATTCGGTAGCAGGAAAAACACCAATATCACATATGAATTTTATAATCCATCGGCAGTATCCCGTCAATTGGCTTTTGGGCAACTGCCAATCAAACTTTGTTTTGCTGATGTGATCAAACCCAGAGAAACAATCACCTACGGAACAGATTGGAGCAGGGTAGTGCGACTCTCCCCCGATGCCGATACTATAGATGTCGATATATCCATCTAGACGCCAAAGATCTTTCATCACCGAATCATATAAGCAATGGTGGCGAGAGTGAGGGAACAACTGTTTGCAACATCTGCTCCACACATATCGGCACATGATCGACCACTGAATACGCCATTCCTGATGACGCAGTAAGTTTCTTTTAACTCCCTTCTACTTTTTCTTTTCATATATCGGTAACTAACTTTCTCGTGACAAGTTAACAACCCAGCACCATCTATGAGCAAAAGTGGAAACCCTTCGATCTTCTACCTGTTTCCCGATATCACCGATCGGCTACAACGCCCCACCTTAGTCGCTTTGACTCACTAGAAGACCCGTGCCAAGACCATCACCTCCAAGTCCAAATTGGCTACAGCTAGGGCCACTCCATTGGCTGCTGCTACAACCCTGATCAAGGCATTCAAGGTAACAACCTCATTTATTTCTACTCATGCCGATCACAAACTGTATTAACATTAATCATCAGGGTGTAAGAGCCACTGCTGTATCATCATCGGCAATTCCTCCGACATCAAGCACCACTACCTCTGACAAACCTTCAGAGGTATTCCTTTGATTTTACATTTTATCTGTTAAATATCATACCTTACACTTGTTTTGCTGCAACAAATGGGTACATCGGCAAGCGTACCAGATGTTCAAGCTCCACAACCAACAAGTGCCGATGCCCCCCAGCCAACCGTTGCTGAGGCCCAAGCAAAGCGCAAAGCCTTAACAGATGCCGAGGCACAGCCAAAACGATAGAAGTCCATGCCGATCCCCACATCTGCCCCAACGTCTGCAAGTTGGCTAGAATCAGTTGATGCAACTGAGCAAGCAGTTAATCCTCCTATACAGGACATACCATCGGTCATCATACCCCAAGGGCCAACCACCGATGAGGCCACAGAGGATATCCCATCGGCAAGCTCAGCCGATCCTCCACACGGCATACTCCAGGCTGCTTCCTCCAGCCAAGTACAGGAAATTGCCTTGAAACAGGTAAGCCGATTGACCTAGTCGATTTATAATATTCATACTTATCCTTAACTGACCTCTTTTTCTTTTTCTCAGGAACAAGACTCCCCAAACAGCCTATTTTCCTTTGCCATTGACGTTTCTGACGATGATGGAGAGGAAACAAGTTCTTCCCTTGCACTGGGAACAATATCGGCAGAAATTAAGTCCAAGTTGGAAGCTCTCCTGGACTTGTTACAGCAGGATACCGCCCAACTGGTAGATGACTCGGACCCCGCAAAGGCAATTTTCAAAACAATCCGTGGCCAGGTCCCTGCCGATGTTGAAGAAGCACTCTTCCCAGCAGCCCATTTAGAAAGCCGCCAACTGCAATATCAACGGGCTGCTCAACGCATTGCCGATAGAGCAGCTCAGGCTCAACTCAAAGAAGAGATGCTACAACTGAAACAGATTGCCGATGAGAAGCACAAGGGCATCGGCAACTTGCAGACTTCGGGCGCTGAACTTAAGCAGAAAATCTTAGATTTATCGGCAAAGAGGATGGCTCTATTGGCTGAATTGAAAGAAGTCGAGGCAGCCTTAACTCATGCCCAACAAGAAGAAAGCCAGCTACCCGATGCCATCAAGGCCCTTCAGCAAGAAAGAGACATCCAGGCTCGCAAAGCCTTGGCCATGAAGAAAAAACTCAAGCCTGTGGAGGGTGCTGCCGATGAAGACATCAAAGAAATGAAGGAAGCCGACCAGATTCGCCTGCGTGCGATATTGGCTATCCAATCCTTGTTAAACTTGTAAATCTTGTCTATTGCATCGGCACTTTATGAGACATTGACATCCTTGTATAATTTTAGCCGATAGGACTGTTATCGGCACTTATACTTTTATGCATCCATCCAGATACTAGGGTAATATTTCTTTAAATATTTTCCATTTAATGCTCTGGGAAACACAACCCCTTCGAGGGTTTCTAGAATATATGCGTTACCAGGAACAGACTGATTTATCCGATATGGACCTTCCCAATTAGGAGACCACTTTCCAAACTTTAAACTTTTAGTCCCAATCGGTAAAATCAATTTCCAGACCAAATCTCCATCGACAAACTCCTTTACCTTCACCTTCTTGTCATACCATCTGGCTACTCTTTTCTTATTTTCTTCGATGCTAACTAAAGCCCTTAACCGATGACCCGCCACATCTTCCAACTCATCCTTCATAAGAGTATCATAATCATCGGCTGTCAGCTGATTTTGAGAACGTATTCGCCTAGAGCCAGTTTTAATTTCCCAAGGCAATACTACGTCGTGTCCATATACTAACTGATAAGGCGTTACTTTGGTTGTACCATGATATGACATCCGATATGACCACAAGGCTTCATTTAATACTGTATGCCACCTCTTAGGATTTTCTTTAATTTTGCGCTTAATGAGTTTGATGATCCCTTTGTTAGAAGCCTCAGACTGACCATTAGCTTGAGCATAATATGGAGAAGAATTTAAAACTTTAATTCCCATACCTACAAAGAAACTCATCAAATTCTCCCGATGTAAACATAGTACCCTCGATCGGTAGTGATAGTTTGAGGAATACCAAATCGGTAAACAATATGCTCTTTCACAAAATTGATCATATTAGCCGATGTCACCTTTTTAAAGGAATTGCCTCAACCCATTTTGTGAAATAATCGGTAGCAACCAGAATAAATTTATGTCCTTTGCTCGATGGCGGATAAATCTACCGATGAGATCGATAGCCCATCCCTAAATGGCCAAGGTTTAATTATAGGGTTCATAGCCGATGCAAAGCGCTTTTGAATATTACCAAACTTTTGACACCCCTGACATCCTTTAAAATATTTAAAACAATCTTCAAGAATAGTTGGCCAATAGTATCCATTCCTTCTGATCATCCACTTCATCTTGAAAGCCGATTGATGCGCTCCACACACTCCTTCATGAATTTCACCCATCAAACTTTTTTGATTCATCATCGCTAACACATCCGAGTAAAACTCCATCTATAGTTCGATAATATAATTCATCATCGAGGAGCACATACTTGGTAGCTTGGAACCTTATACGCCTTTCAACCTTTTATATGGATCCTTTAAATAATCGACAATCTCCTTTCTCCAAATCATCGGTATCGATCGCCGATGTTAGCACTTCCTAATAGGTGATACTCAAGCATGTTGAGCTAGTCGATTAGCCTCCTCATTATGCAATTGAGAAATATGTTCAAGACGAAAATCTCTAAACCCTTTCAACAATTGCAAACATCTTTCATAATACTGAAATTAAAACTTCACTTCGGCATTCATAAATCCCAACCAATTGATTTATAACTAGCATAGAATCACCAAAGATTTCAACAAAGATCGCACGTATCTCCTTCAAAGCAATTCTAACCCTTTTATCAAGGCTTGGTATTCACCGATTGTTTGTCGATGTAGCAACAATCGGCAATGAAAACTCATACTTCCTTCCTTGAGGTGAAATCAACACAATGTCGATACCGCTCCTTCACCACATGTGGACCCATCGAAGAAAAGTGTCCAAGGAGCAACCTCCAGAGAGTCCATCAGATTACAATGTTTGGTGACAAAATCAGCCATAACTTGCCCCTTAACCGCCTTTTAGTCGATTAAATAACGTAGTTCAAATTCGATAATGCTAAAATCCTCTTGCCGATTCTACCACTTAATATCGGCATCGACAAAGATATACTTGACTACGCCGTCTTTGCATATGACCGTACATTCGGCAGATAACAAATAATGTCTTAATTTGACACAAGAAAAGTATAAACACAGACATAATTTTTCGATGGCCGAATACCTTGTCTCAGCATCCACTAATCTTCTGCTCAAATAATAAATAACACGTTCTTTCCCTTCAAATTCTTGAATAAGAGCTGAACCGATAACGGTATCATCAGTTGACAAATACAACCTGAAAGGTTTCCCGTGTTGAGGTGGAACTAGCACTGGAGGATTTGTTAAATATTTCTTAATTTCATCTAGGGCTAACTGCTGCTCAGCCCCCCATACAAATTCCTGATCGGCTTTCAATTTAAGTAATGGACTGAAAGCCTTGATCTTACCCGATAGATTAGATATGAATCTTCTAATGAAATTAATCTTACCGATCAAAGATTGCAATTCAGTTTTATTGGCAGGAGCAACCACCTTGTTAATTGCATCAATAGACTTCCTACTGATTTCGATGCCCCGCTGATGCACCATAAAACCCAAGAATTGACCTACCGATACACCAAATGCACATTTATTAGGATTCATCTTCAATCCATGCTTCCTTGTGCACTCCAGTATCTTTCGTAGATCGGCTAGATGTTTTGTGATATCTCCAGACTTAATCACTACATCATCAATGTAGATCTCCACTAATGTGCCGATGTATTCATGAAAAATAAAGTTCATAGCTCTTTGATAAGTAGCGCCGGCATTTTTCAAACCAAACGTCATGACTATCCACTCAAACAACCCTACATGACCTGGACATCTGAAAGCAGTCTTGGGAATATCTTCTTCAGCCATGAATATTTGATTGTAACCTCAGATTACCATCCATGAAGTCGATAATTTGATGTCCGGTTGCAAGATCAATCAACAAATCAGAATCGGCATTGGATAGCCATCCATCGGTGTGGCTTTGTTGAGATTCCTCAAATCAATACAAACACGAAGTTTTCCATTTTTCTTATAAACAGAACCACATTAGAGATCCACTCGCATATCGACCTTTGCCGAATAAACTTTGCCTCAATTAATTTAGTTATTTCGCCTTAATGTCGAAGTATATTAGGGTTGCATCGGCGCTACCGGTCACGATGTGGCCAAAATCCAGATTTGATAGGTAACCGATGTTCAACTATCGATCGGTCTAATCCAGCATCTCAAAGATAATCCCAAGCAAAACAATCTTTATACTCTTTTAACAAATCGCTTATTTGTCGCTTACACTTGGAATCTAACTTAGCACTAATAAAAGTAGGTCTTGGCCTATCGCCATCACCAATATCTACTTCTACTAAATCATCTGCCGATGTGAACCCTTGACCTAATTTTCCATCATCGGCAAACCTATCCATTAAAACTCTTCTTCAGAACCGACTGCTTGGATCGGTGGAATTTCATAATCAGCAACTCTAAGGAACTCTTTTTCCCAAACTCCTCCTGATATGCATTTAGTTCGCTCATAAGTATCTGATTCTGCCGATGCGATGATATAAGAAGAATCACCAGGGACAAACTCAATCTTATCCCCAATCCACTGTACGAGGCATTGATGCATTGTAGAAGGAACACAACAATTAGCATGAATCCAATCCCTCCCTAGAAGTAGATTATATGCACCCTTGCCATTAATAACAAAGAACGTCGTCGACAAGGTTTTGCTGCCGATGGTCAATTCAACGCATACTGCCCCTTTAGCCGGTGACACATTGCCTTAAAAATCCTTCAACATCATATCGGTTTTGGTCAAGTCTTGATCTCCCTTACCAAGTTTCCGATACATCACATAAGGCATAATATTGATCGTAGCCCCTCCGTCGATAAGTATCTTAGATACAGTCCCATCAACTCGCCTTTCACAAACAAAGCCTTAAGATGTCATCTCTCTCGTCATCGGTAGGTTTCTCAAAAATAGCCATCATTGGATCTAGTGTCAATCGAGCTACTTGATCGTAGAGAACAACTTCTTCCTCATTATCGATAGTGCCAAAACTCCATCGGCAACATGAATACCATATTAACATCTCGCCGATGGACCCTTATTTTGTGTTTTACCTACCACCGCCGATGACCGGACCTCTCATTGGAGGAATTTTCCTCTCGATATAAATCCTCCCGATGCTCACGTTGCATCCTCCTTTTACGTGTCTTTGTCGGACCCTCCGGGCACCATCGAGGAAACTTGGTTTTCCAAACCGGTGATAACAGTCCCAGCTTGATTCTACACGGCGATATTAGGGTCCCTCAGAGAATATTTCTTCATCGGGAACTCTTGCGTTTGCCATCTCCTCAAGCTCCTCTTGATTCCTTGGAAAATATCCAGCGCGTTTACCAAGCCTCTCATGTACACTAAGTCTGCCCCCTAGCCGATCATGCACTGATGCTCTACCTCTGATCGGCTCATTGATAAATAACCCTGATTGCCAAGTTGAAACCTCCTTTCTGACCGATTGACCCCATAATAACCATTGCACTCAGGGCAATTTTCAACAGTTGGCAATTTAATACCTTCTTCCCAGCAATGGATGAAAAACGGGCACCTCCAATGATCTTTATGCCGATACCATTCTTTCCGACGTCTCTCTTCTTGCTGTTGTCGATATCGGTCCTTACGCTGACGCCAGCCCTCCTGCTGCATTCGATGGGTAATCACAATGCCAGGTCGAGGAGGGTTTTTGAAACTACTGCTTTCTCCCAGCAAACCCTTACTTTTTGCATCATCGGTAGTTATCCGATGTTGGGGATCCACTGATGCGTTTTTCTCAGCAGCCTCTGACGTCAATACCTTGGTCTTCCCTTTGGCCTCCAACATATTTGCTAGAAAAGGGTGTTGATCAATTTTCATTGGCTTCTGGGCCTTGGAAGTACCAAACTTAATTCTCCCAGATTCAATAGCCGATTGTAACTGTTGCTTGAACACCTTGCACTCATTTGTACTGTGTGAAGTTGCATTGTGCCATTTGCAGTACAAGATCTTCTTCAACTCTTCTGCCGATGGGATCACATGATTAGGTGATAGCTTAATTTGGCCCTCTTGAAGCAGAAGATCAAATATCTTGTCGGCCTTGGTGATATCAAAGGTAAACTTTTATGGCTCTTTCTGACCAAAGGGACAAGATATCGGCTTGTTATTCTTAACCCACTCAAATTAAGCCGATAATCGGTTTCTTCATCGTAATCGAAATCTCCTACTTCTTCAACAAATGATACTTTTTTACTCCAATTCTTTTTAGGTTCAAAACCCTAGTATCTTGATCGAGATCCTTTGCACAAGATGATTGAGGCTTTCAAACTCCTGAGAAGCATATCATCTTTAAGATGTGGCAATAACCCTTGAAAGCCAGATCGGCAAGCTACCGATCATCCAGCATCAGGCTGTAGCACTTATTTTTTACATCTCGTAGTCTTTGCACAAAGCTTTCTACCGATTCATCATTACGCTGTCACAATTTTACTAAATCGGTAAGCTTCTTTTCATGGATTCCAGCAAAGAAATACTTATGAAATTGTTTTTCTAGATCAGCCCAAGTAATAATAGAATTTGGTGGTAATGAAATGAACCATGTAAATGCCGATCCGACAAAGATGATGAAAATAATCAAACTCTTAATTCATCTCTGCTAGCTGCCTCTCCACATTGAATAATGAAGCGATTGACGTGTTCCATTGTTGATGTATCATTTTGCCTAGAGAATTTAGTGAAATCTGGTACCTTGTACCGATTTGGGAGAGGAATTAAATCATATGCAGGAGGGTATGGAGTCCGATAAGAATAAGTATTGACCTTGGGCTTTATCCCAAACCGATCCTTCATAATTTCGCTATCTTATCGGCCCAAAAAGCATCAACCTCCTGGCCGATTTAACCGGCTGAATTTCTACAAGAGGTACCTGCCGATATCCCTCCACATATCTTTGTGGCCACGATCTCCAAAGAATCGGCATATTTGCCGTTACTTGTGGTCCATTAACTCATTGAAAAGGATTCATCGGTGAGCTACCGATGCTTGATTCTAGAAACCACTTGCATATGACCTTGTTGAATCCTCGCAACTCGCTGATTTTGTTTGAATCAGTATGTTGAACAGTAATCGCCCCGACCAACCATTATTAGAACTCATCGGTACAAAACTTACCGATGGTCGGTAATTTGCTAACATTGTTGGATAATTATAACCAGCTTGAGGCATGAATCAACCCCGCTTGACTTATAGCGGGGGCTTTTTCTGCGCATCGGCAGAAGATAAGCTTGCCGATGGACTTGAATTGGGTGTTTGAACCAAAGGCATCTAGAAACCTCCTAGGAGTTGGTTGCACAATGAGTTGCTGTGGCATACTTGAGAGACTTGAGCCATCGGCGAAATAGCCGATGGTATAGGAGCTTTTCCTCTCGCATCAAACACTTGAGGTAACCTGAGATTGAAAGCAGATGACTCGGGAGGCATACCATATCCCCACCAATTAGCGTGAATCGCTATTCGAGACACGAGGGGCCTAACATAGCTGATGCCGATAGATCTCAGATAAGTCTGAACTCGCCCTCCTCGGTAGTACCGGATCTGATCGTATCGGTGTGTAGATTGAATATTAGGTAAGCTTTGCGCCGATCTCGGAGGAGAAGTAACTTCATACCCCACAATGGCCGAGGGAGCTGATGGAGTATTGACAGATGCTGGCTCTAGTTGGTGATAGGCAGGCCCAACGTAATGCGGTGACGCTTGTCCTTCTTTGAGAGTTCGAACCACAGCATTATGAACAGTATTGGACAGCACATTGGAATGATTAATCAAAGCATGATTTACTGCAGAATTAACCATCTCTTGAAGTTTACCAGGATTGGAGTCAAAGGTAACCTGCCGAGGCAATGGCAAATCTTGCTTCTGGATGACTTGTCCACTCTTGTTCAGGCTAAACGATCTCAGACAAAGTTGCCTGTATTCTTCTATAGCCTTTTCCATGGCCTGCCTCTGCTCTTCCTTAAGATCTTCTTCTGATACCGCAATAATGTTCCCTGAATCGATCTCGGGATTGATCATATTGATCGGATTGATTGGTCCCACCGGGCGTGCCAAAAGATGTGTTGATGCAAAAGTGAATCTGCAAACACAAAGGGCTAATACCCGAATCGATATCCAAAGCGTGCCAGTCGATTTGACCTGTTAATCGACAAGGATGAAGATACGAGCACTTTGGTCCTGACAACAGCGATACGCCCGGAAGTCACGGCCAAGAGGTACTCACGCGGAACTCAAGAATCGCCGAAGGTCGCACTGAAGCGATGCAACTCGCCGAATCAATGAGAACTCGTAAAAAGGAAAAAATATGCAAATTGATGAAGTCGCCGAAAAGTAAGTAGATGCAAATAGGAGTAAAAATTGGTTTTGATATTGATTGATATATATTACATTGCCCCTCAATCTATATTTATACCCTGATCTAAAGAGACATAACCAAATACAACTAGGACACCAAGTCCATATCTAAGGAAACACGTGACTCTTACATGAATCATACTCTAACAAATATAGAAAAGGAAATCAACTCCTATCTATTTCCCTGTCCGCCTCAATTACGATGGAATTCTCACCGACCTCCTTTCCATCGGCATACTTCCTGTTTCATCGGCAGTAGTTTTCAAGCCTTCCTTCATCGGCATCGACAATAACATCTCCAACCTTATCGGCAACGCCCGAGTCTAAATCAACCTTTCCATCGATCGCCACCATTCATCGGCAACCATCTTTACAAGCTGATTTTCATCGGCTGTCAGCGTATACAGTAACTTTCCACCTGCCGATTAGCCCACTCTGATCATTTTGACACGTGCAAAAAACTGGTGTCAACAATACCTAAGATTACATCTATCCCCAACCCTGCAATACTACAAGATCTGAGGTATACTCTCGGTTGCTTATTGAGATGCGCACATCTCTGACTATCTGGTTGGTAGAGATATTATTTCCAACTACACTTATGTAATAACCGCCCTTATCTATAGTTACTACCCCTTGATCATGCTTGGATGCAAATATTTGACTCATAAGTGAATGTGAAGCTCCAGAATCAAACAAAACAACTATGGGGTGTTGGTTCACAAGAAACGTACCTGCAGTAACAACTTCACCTAAAGGGATCTCTTCTAGGGTGGTATAATGCATGTGTCCCTGACATGCATTTGGATTACCCTGCTTCTGGTTGTTTTTCTTCTTAGGATAGGGGCAATTTCTTGCCCAATGGCCATTCTTGTTGCAGTTCCAGCATGGCATGTTGCTAGGTGGAACGCTGGAGCTTCCTTATCCTGTGCTACCCTTTGGTAGGGCAACAAAAAAGGCCTTATGATACACTTTCTAGGTCTGACTGGTCTGTACCATCTTCTGAGGTGGTCTATACTTTGGAGCAGGTGGGCAAAACTGAGGTCTCGCAACAATAGGAGCTTTTGACTGAGATGCACCTACTTCATAAGCTCTCTTATGACTCTTAGATGCTGAATAGATGTTGTTCTAATTCATAAGCATCACTAACAAACTCATTGAAAGTGGCACACTTGCTATTAGCTAGAGTCTTCATCAGCTTCAGACTAAGCCCCCTCTTGAAACTAGCAGTCTTCTTTGCATCCGTGTCAACAAACTCTGTGGCATACCTTGATAGATTGTTAAAGGCAAGCAGATACTCAATTAGGCTCTTGGTACCCTATGTCATCCTCATGAATTATGTATGTTTCATGCTCATAAGACTTGAGGGAATATAATGTCCCTTAAATGCAGTCCTAAACTGGTTTTAGGTAACTTGAGCATTCTTAGGCAAAGTGGATCGATGATGACTGCACCAAATGCCTGTAGGCCCTTGCAGCTGGTGTGATGCATATTCTGCCTTTAGGTGCTCTATGACCCTTAAGAGATGGAACTTCTGTTCAATTGTATTCAACCATTCATCTGCCTACAATGGCTCCTCTGCTTCCTTAAAGATAGGAGGCTTGGTGTCAAGAAATTCCTTTAAATTGCTGAACTAGTTAGGTTTAGGCCCTTGGCGTTGGTCCCTTCCTCGTCCATGGCAAACATTCTGTGCAAGACCGCGCAACACTTCTCCCATGGAATGTTAGGTTTCATGAGCTAGGCCATCATCTCTGCTGGTGTGGGATGCGGCGGTGGTGGGAGGTCCTCATTGTCATTGCCACGTGAACCACTACCACCCGCATCATATCCATTAGCTCCCCTACGAGTGCGCGTCATCTGTAGAATTGCAACCATAAGTAATTATTGATGATGTCAAAAATTGTAGAGGAATTATATAATTATGCCAAACTGAATTTACTGGAGAGAATTCACATTTATACAATAAAACAGAGGCATAATAATTCATTTCCACAACACAACACCACCAATTATATTACTTAGCAGTCACGCAATGCATTCTCATACATGTCAATTGCTTGCCAGCACACAAACTGGACATTTATTAATGTTCAACAACGACATAAATTAAACATGCAAGGTTCTAAGATTACATCAAAGGAGTACATCATGAGATTGAAATCTAAATTACGAGTTCATTACATAAAGGATCGAAGATAGAGAGCTAGCGCATCTAGCTAGATACTATAGCTAAGCTGCTCCTCAGGGTGGTCGCTGTCGATGTCGGACACATCATCACTATGGTCATCCTCAAAAGGCTCGACCTCTTCCTCAGGCTCAGCCTCGGCGTCCACCTCCATGCCATCGTCCTTAGTAATCAACACATTGGGATCTTCTTCCACTACTGGAGCTAGAGGAAGAATTGGGTTAACCATATTGTTGAGATGATGAACATCCAGCTGAAGCTCCTCAATTTGGTGTATGAGTTCCTACTCTCTGTGATCAAACTCCATTGCCTGCCTAGCAGCCTAAAACACAGTTCGGATTCTAGCTGCCTCCCTAGCCTCAGCAAGGCGAATGACCTCATCCGTCTCAGCACGGACATCCTATATCTCTGTCCTAGCTACATCTCTTTCTACAACAGCATTCACCAACTGAACTCGGCGAGCTTCCAAAGCTGTAATAGCATTATTGGTGTCTCACTGAGCCTCTCTAGCTGCCCTTCGATGCCTGCGTACACGCCCTCATAGCTAGCGTTGCGAGGCCTATGCTCGCTGGAGCTCTAGCATGCAGCTGACATAGCTGTCTTGGCAGGAGTAGAACATCTTCAGGACAGTGAACATAGCGCTCATAGCAGCACACTAGAGCTCTCTACTCACTCATCACAGTCTCTCACTAGTGCATTACTGCCCGGCTACATCCAAGCGATCACCGACGGATCCACCCAGGGAAAGGTTCTGGCTGGACCGTTGATGAGCTCATCACCAAACTCCTAACAGATCTCACTCAGTGCCTCCAAAGCTACCACTTGGGCACCTTCCCAAGGAGACTGCCCATCTGACTCAATACTCCAACGTTGCCACTGTGGTTTGTCTGCATGGGCTGGAATGGTCACCCGCACATCATACCATGGCTGCCCCTCAGCGGCCACTTCCCTCCAGAATTAGCAGGGTGGCTCAGTGTACCCAACTGAGTTTAGCACCCTCCACATCAAGGTAGGAGTGCCAAACACAGCTAGGAACGTGTCACTGCGGTGGGGGCTCCTAGTGCAGCCATCTGTAGCAAAGTATGCATCTCGTGTGATAGGATATCGTACGTGAGAAGAAATTTAATGAATGGAGTAAGCAATTATAAGGGTGGGAGGAATGCAAAAATGTAAATGCATGAGTGAACATGATGCTTGCATGTTCCGTACGTCCTCACAGATCTTAGGAAAAATTTAAAATTCTAACGACATACACGGTGGCATACATACGTTCTCTCAATATACGTAACTAATCGGGCTACACGTTTCGCTGTTAGTGAACCTGTACAAGAATTTCATTTCAGCCCAACCCACAATCATATATGCCAAAATGTAAATTTGGGCTCTAGGTTGCAACTAAATACTTCCATATATATATACCCATACATATACTTCCTTATCAAAGCTACCCAAAAGTAAATACGTGTCATACATACAAATAAGTATGCATCTATAGCCGTATCAAAGCTAACTCACAATTAAATACCTTAGTATATACATATGGGACATATATATATACCGCAGTACAAAAGCTACCTCTCCCCTTAGACTGCATGCTCACCCTTGCGGTCTTGCCACTCTTACCTTGGGCATAGAAGCAATTGATCCATACATTACCACTCAAGTGAATGACATCCATACAATAGCACACCATATGGATGACAAAAGTAAAACCCCCCATGTTAGTACTTATTTAGCCACCTGATAGTCCTTAACTGGGCATAAAGGATATGACCACTGGCACACTCTAAATTTAAAATTCAGTTTTTTAACACACATATATATATATAGCTATAAGTTGTCAAACTGATTTTATAAAACAAAACCTTTGTTTTAAATACCCATATGACAAGTTTAGTGTTGAACCTTGCTTCGATGCCAGCTATAACAGAACCGTCCAATTTATAAGAGCACAAGTACAATAGCAATCACCAAAATGATCAAACTATCATACTTGGGCCCATATAAACCTGGTAGTCCGATAAAATCATGAAGGATCTCAAACAAACCAACATACAAACCAAGATCGTACATGATTCAACATAACCAGTCACAATTTACATCACAGTTCACAAATAGTTCACAAGTATCTCACATACATCAGAGTTCACATAGTTACTACAAACCAAGTTTAAATAGCGGCAGCAAAGTAGTTTGACATCAACATCACACTTAGTTCAAATACATGCCAGTATCACGGTTATTTCCAGCAAAAGCAGAATAGAGAGGATATCTTAGGAGTACCATGCCCCTTGGTTTAGTCCTCATCCATGGTAGGATGAAGGCAATTCTTATAGTACCCATGATACATAATATCATCTGCAACAAGAGGGAATAAACCCTGAGTACGAGAATGTACTCAGCTAGACTTACCCTTCATAAACTAGAAATAATATGACACCAAGGAGTATGCGAGGCTTTATCTGTGGAGTCAGCTTGACAACATTTTGCATAAAAGCTTAAGTAACATTACTTGGAGATTTCATATCTTTAACATCAAATTGAATACCTATTCAATTAAGCATCTCTAAATTAGCACCTATACTAGAGCAATCACGTGATTAAGCTAATCAACCATTAGTAACCATATCCGGTGTATTAATTTGAGCATCATCATAACCATCAAGTTCCATCAATTAATGCTACGTTGCCGCTGCTCAATCAAATTCTCACTATCCGAGAGAGACGGCAACTCAAATCGATTCCAACCAGCTAGGGAGTTATTCCTAACACAAACCCATACTTCCCCATCGGGGTCGCGTCGGGTCACATTTGGTACAATTCAGGTACAGTCGCGGGCCCGATCAACACCGCACCCTCAGGGATACTACCAATCTGCTAGGAAGTTCAGGCCCAGCCTGCCCTTGGACTCATGCCACTGGCTCCTTGCACATCCTTACTGCCTCTAGTATCCGCACTTTCACTGACTAGGTCCCGACCTAAGTTGAGCTACTCGGCTTCACGGTCGGAACGACTTATCCAGCCAACTAAGTGTAGGTGACAGGAAATCACCCAACTTCTACCGGACTAAGGATGGATAAGCATATATTCAATCCTAGACCTACAAAGGATTCAAGATATATTTGTTTGGACTAGGAAAATATATGCAACAAGTGTTTCCAATCAACTCCTATAACCTAATGCATCAAACATAAAGGATGCAAGTGATATTTGTAAAAACATAGGAGACTTATAATGCTCCAAGGCTTGCCTTTCAAGAACGAGGAAGGTTGGTGGTCAGGACACTTAGGAAGATCTTCCATGTTGACTCCTCCTTCCGCTTGAACCTTCTGCTCCTGGGCTGCCTATTGCTCCTCCTGATGCTCAGGCTCGAACCCAATTAGAGTCACTCCTTTCGGTGAACCTATTGCATGCATATGCACAAATGAGTATCATGAATGCATAAGAGATGAGATGATATGATAAATTGTATACGCATGAGAATGGTTATCTACAAGATGTATGATACGTTTAACATTCGTTGACCAAGTAGATGTATAACTTTCTTCTAGTTGATCTTTACAGAGTAGGTGCATATCTTTTCTATAGTATAAGAAACATACACTCACCAAGTTCTAGTAATCTAAGGTAAAGTTTTTCATCATCATTAAGAGGCTTAGAACCTATAGCTAACAACTAATCTCAATTAGCCTAAGCATCTACACAAGCATCACATAAGACAAACAATTACAATTTGACTTAGTCATTTCCTAGACTATAAACAATAGCTACTTATTTTGGCCATATCTGGAGTTCTACTCAACCAAATACTATGATCTTAGACTTTCTGAAAAGCTTATAAAACTTCCTACAACTTTCTTATAATCATGTCAAGATTATTCAATGGATATCAAGGTCAAACAAAGCAATTTCCCAAATCTATCCAGAAATTCTAGAGAATAAGCATTTCTGGAGACCAACTTCTAACAGCTATAACTCTCAACCCATTTAGCCTATTGCCATGAAAATTTGACACAATCAATATAATTAAGTTATCTATAACTTTGTTATTGATAAGATTCACAGCAAACATAATTTTACCTATGCAATTTACTTAACTACCGAAACTGTCCAAACAAGTCATTATAATTGAATTATAGAGCAATTAATATTTCATAGCATACAAGCAATTAAATCTGGGCACAACCAATGGTATCAACAGTTCATAGACATCATACACACCTTAGAAAACATAATGGTCAAGCCCAAATAAATTATTTAAATGCATTTATTAATTTATTTGGACACTAAGGTGAAATAAGGAAAATATATCAAAATTGCATAGTAAATTCTAAGAAAATTACAGTAGCCTACATATGACCCTAAAAGTCTACTGTACAAATTTCATGCCATTTGGATAAGTATAGCCATCTCTATAAAAATGAGGAGTTGCATAAGCTTATTATAGCAAAAATAGTTTAGCCTAGCAAAAAGTGTCAAACAATAGATTTTATATTTTTCTTACTTTCATCCTAGCACCATAACACTGTGTAAAAATTTGCATGATCATTAGTTATGTATTTTTACCCCATTTATTTTCACTAGAAACTAGCAATTATTTAAGATTAAATAGGAAGAGCATATTCCAAGTATGCTTACTATAGGTTTAGTATTTTTTTAGCTAGAGCATGTCAACACAAGATCAGCAAAATTTGAATCACAATTTTATCACTTTCCTAGCTCAAGTTATGCATTTTACAAGATATAAACTACTTTAAAAGCACTTATCTATCTCAGTTTAATTCTCCTAGAAAATTATCCCAAACAGTAGGTTTCATATTTTTATCAAATAGTACACTTCATGATGAATCCAATAAATTTTGGTTCACCCAAATTGGATACTTCTATCTCCATATATGAATTGTTTGAAACATGTATTCAAATCTGTGAAAAAAAAGAAAATCAAAGAACACACAGACTGATAGATGGGGCCGCTGTCAACGGGGCCCACTCGTCAGTGAAACAGAGGCAGGGGACAGAGGTTGATCGGTGATAGCTCGCCGTCGGTGAGGTCACCGATGATGAGGTTACCACCGTCGTGTTCCCCACCCTCTCGCTCACCTAATGGTACCCTCGGTTGGCTCGGTGGATCACCGAAGTTACCTCGCCAGCAAGCATGGCGGCCTGGTGGCGGTGCACGGTGGTGGACTCACTTACTCTGTTGACGACATGACCAAGTAAGCATGGCTACGGCTTCCACGGACTATAGCAGAGCTCTCAAGTTAGGTCTAAGCCACGACGGAGCGGCGGTGAGGTCCGGCCGTGTGCATAGAGCTGGGCGGCGCCCGGTGGACGGCGACGACGCTTGCCGTTCCGGCGAGGTGGCTATCGGCAACCTACCTCCATCATAGGCTATGGATCTAGAGCTCTATGAAACTTGGTAACAGGCACCAGAGCGGGCTAAGGGTGACTGGTTGGGGTTGGCCACGGCGAGCTTGAGCTCGCGGCCATGGCAGGCGCACGCGGTGCGGTCGCACATTCCCACGTGGCGGCATTGGTAGCAGTTAAATGAACGGTGCCTACGGTGAAGACCAGATGAGGGATAGAGAGCGGAGGTGCACGGGTTGTGGCTGGCCACGAGCGAGCTCATGCTCTGCGGCGCACCGTGGCCATGGTGGTGACGGTGACTCGGAATGTGGCCTCACCTAGGCTCGAGCGGCTACAATGGTAGGTATTGGCAGTGGAGCAAGTCATGGAGGAGCTATGCACATGATGGATTGAATGACGGGGCTATGGTGGTGGCATGCGAGCATGGTGGAGGCGAACGGTGATGGCGACGGTGGTGCTACTACTTCCTCTACGTGCACGGGCAAGAGAGGAGTGCGCGAGTGTGAGTGGAGCAGCAAGGACGCGGCCCTCTTGTCCGCGCGCTGGCCCGACCAGCCCGGCTATTGCCGACATACGGCCACCATGTGGTGGCCATGGCCTGGCACGGTCGGCCACTGACGGCGCATGGCGCCCGGTTCAAACCCGGCCATCAGGCCATCTGACAGCACAAGTTCAAGCCATTTGTACCCCTAACCCGTGGTTAGTTAGCAAAAATTCCATTACTAAGAATTGTTGAGCTACCTGTGATCTCCAACTTTGCTTAAATGAGCTTGGTCTAATTCGAGCTGGTTTTCAAATTGCAAAACTTCAAACTATGGTACATGAAACTGTAAATTAGTTCTTAGACTTAGAAATATTTTCTAAGTTTGAAAACAACATTTCGTTGCTACTTGTGAGCTGTTGTTGACCATGCTATGCACTGAATTAGGTCATGGCCCAAAAATCAAAGTTGTTACTCTAGTCATGTACTACAACTTTGCTTAAGGGTGCACTGCCATGCAATTACTCTAAAGCATAGTTCAACTTTGGTCAAACTAGTAACTTGAAAATGGAAGTTTAGGGTAAACTAGGACTTAGAAGCAAAATTGGCGCATGTCATGAATACAAACATTGTTCTATTTACCATCGTAGATATGTCTAAGGTGTTTTTGTGACCTCACAACCATTTCTCACATTGGTCACCCATGATCACAAGCATATGTATGTATATAAGCAACATCACATGCTTGACACTAGGGTGTTACACCACCTCGCCACCGCCTTCGTGTGGTAGTCTTTGGGCTAGACCTAGATTGCTTCCCCATGGTGCTTTGCCCTGTTTGAGTTGAGTTGATGGGTGTCTCCCTTGTTCCTTTGCGCAAATCAGCAACAAAAAGCACCTTTTGGTGAAATCTTCCATGTATTTGTGTTTGTGACCTGCAAAATAATGTTCTCCAAATACATGTGGAACTTGGTTAAAAGTAAATGCATATGTGTTTAAGATTACCAATTTCTCCTCTTTTTGTACTTAGTTGGCGGTCGGATTTGATCGTTAATGACCGCCAACACCTACCAGGATCGAAGGCTACAGAAGTTAACTCATAGATGGATCTACGCGACCACATCGACCACCCCGCTATACCTACGCTGGTCAGAATGGCCAATTACTTATGATCAAAGCGATCATTCGGATGGGTGGTTGAGGTAGGCCGATTCCCTCTGGTTGTAACTACAGTCATAGAGAACACGAGGGTGATGAAGATCCTCATGGATGGAGGAAGTGGCATCAACATCCTTTATAAGGATGCCTTTGACAAGCTCAACGTGGACATAAGGAAGCTGCATGCATCGCAGTCCCCCTTCCACGACATCGTCCTCAGGTGGCGTGGCGTGGCCCTGGGCACAATAGATCTCTCTGTGACATTCGGCGATGTGGTACACTACCGAAAGGAGACACTCTCTTTCGAAGTTGTTGACTTCCAGGGACCTTATAGCGCCATATTCAGGAGGCCATGTGTCAGGGACCTAATACTAGGGTACCCCAGAAGGTGGAACCAATAACCATCGAACGTTAAAAACTTCTGGACGGACAAGGGCGCCGCTGCGTTCCTTGCCCGAATGACGAAAGTTAGGTTCCGTCTCACCCGACGCCTTTGGGCCAGCCCCGCCTCGCCCGAGGGCAAAGGGCTGGCCTCCGGCTCACCCGATGCCTTTGGACTAGCCCCGCCTCGCCCGAGGCCAAAGGGCTAGCCTCCGTCTCGCCCGACGCCTTTGGACCAGCCCCGCCTCACCCGAGGGCAAAGGGCTGGCCTCCGTTCCGCCCGACGCCTTCGGGACAGCTCCGCCTCACCCAAGGGCTAAAGGCTACTCTCCTCCTCGCCCGAGGGCTGAGGGATACACTCCGCCTCACCTGACCCCCGAGGGGTGGGCTCGCTCATGCCCAAGGGATAAGGACTGGGCTCCGCCTCACCCGACGACCGAGGACGAACCTCGTCCCATTCGATGTCCAAAGGTTGGTTTTATCTTACCTGATAACTTCTCTCCCGTTCCCTCATGATGATGGGTACAGAGCAAGACAAGACGTTTGGGTCAACCACAGCTTCAAGGACCATACCCTACGCTTTGGTAGGAAAGGTACTGCCAGGGAATGACTGGATAGGTGCTTTAGACCCTCCCAGGCGCCGCAGAGCCCAAAAGGTATTGTAGACGCGTACTCCTTGCCCTATAGTGTTGTAGGCGCCGCCTTCAGCTCTGGGACACGGAACCCGATGAAGATACACGACAATCACTACACTCCAGAAAAGGATTTGTGATATCCATGAATGACGGACATGCCGTCACCACATTATGGACCCAAGGGAGCGGCGCCCGCTTCCTGACCCCTCGGGTCCACCAAATCCAAGGACCTTGCCCACAGTGCTACTCCGGACCTCGACTCCACGTCCCTCCGACAGAGACTCATAGGAGCCAGAAGGCATGCGGAGCAAGGCTGCGCGAGGTCCATAAGTCAAAACCACTGTACTCTAGCCCATTCCCTATGTAGGGCACTATTCTGTAACCATCCTGACATTCTACAGAAGCATCGACAGTATTGTAGGCGCTTATCATCCTTTCGCACCCATCAGAATGGGTAACAAGGCTAGGTAGGAGTGAGCCACAAGGCTAGGTAGAGCACGGATCCTAAGCCCTGACCCTTGTAAAGCCATCCCCTTCATCTATAAAAGGGGATGCGCTTCCTCCCACAAGAAGGGACGAAAACGACGCAACACACGCACATAGTCAAGCTGCTACCAAGCTCTTGGCTTCCTTTCGACCCTTCCATTAGAGACTTGGGACCTGTCCCTCTCTCGATCGTTTGTATCTCCTACTACGAACCATTCATGGTGCTAATAACACGAGCAGCAACAAACTGGACATAGGGATATTCAGCCTGAACCAGTATAAATCTTGTGTCCTTTAGCGCACCATCCGAGCCTAACGCGCATTACTATAAATTTACTTGCTGGTGCTTGTATGAAACACCGATAGCTGGCGAGCCAGGTAGGGGGCTTGCACATTCCAAATCAAGCCTCGAATGGCCACCCATGCAATGAGTTGGGCCTCGGGCGCACATGTTCATTTCGGCGACCTAGATTTCATCGTCACAATAGGAGGAGAACTGGTGCTGACCCACACAGCCGCACAGCCTCTCCCTTCCATCAGCCTCAGCCGTCTGAGGCTTGAGGGCCCACGGGGTGACTCCCTTGGACCCCAGTTATCTAGGGAGCCCCCGCGCAGCATCACCCTATTTCCGGAAGGCCCTATACAAAGCGCCCCGACAGCGTTTCCATTCGGTCTCCGCAATGCCGCGGTGACCGCCGGCCACCTTTCTGGCACTACGCATGGTTCAGCCACCTACGGACAGCGAGTTCATGGTGGTAGTCGAACACAATCCGGAGACACTCTACGGGCTCCTCACGGAGGAGCCAGAGTTGTCCTCCAGCTCTGACTCCAGCAAGGGGAGCCATCACCCTTCCTAGGAATGCTTCATGACGCAAACCCCCGAGGGACACGTCCAAAGCGTCTCCGGAGAAGAAACAACCCCAATAGGCAACCCTGATGCCAGAATCAAGGTGGAGACGGCGGCTCCATCTCACGTAAGGATGGAGCAGCTAAAAGCACAAAAGCTGGAGATCAATGACGCCGGGCAACAACTTGTCCGGGAATACCGAAACATCGAGGAGGAGATCAAGCGTCGCGGAGACGGTGGGCACGCATGCACCTCGGCCCGAGATGTGCATCAGAGGATCCTCACCGATGATGGGACTCTCCGTCACTTCGCTCGGGCAAGCCAGAACATCGCCGTAGCGACAGCTTTGCTGCACGGCCTTCCGGAGGCCTCTACGTCCGAGGATCGCCACGCCCATCGAGAAATTCGCACGTTGCTAGAGCGTGCGGCGACACAGCAGGCAGAAAGCTCGTTGTCTTGACGACGTGAACCCGACACCAGCCAGTGCATGCCCTCGGTACGTCTTGCCAAGGATGCATCCAATCACCAGATGCCGCCATGCAACAGGCAGCGCTCCGCTATCCCGGTACATCAACGTCTCGGCCACAGCCGTGACATGAGCAGCACCATCGACGCCCGCAGGCGCACCCACGGCCATGAAAGAGAAGAAGCCCATCGCGGCTATCATCCTCGACGCGGCGGAAGCTACGACAGCGGCGAGGACCGAAGCCCGAGTCCCAGCCTGCTAGGCCCTCGGGCCTTCGGCCGACACATCCTCAACGCTGCGTTCCCCCCGAGGTACCGACCGCCCACCAATATCCTAAAATATTCTGGAGAATCGAACCCCGGGCTTTGGCTCAAAGACTATCGGCTTGCCTGCCAAGCCGGTGGTGTGAGTGATGACAATTTCATTATTCGCAATCTCCTGCTATTCTTAGCCGATTCGGCACGAGCGTGGTTGGAGCACCTACCGTCCAACGCCATTCAGAGTTGGGCGGATCTCATGGAGATCTTTGTGGGTAACTTCTAGGGCACGTATAAACACCCTAGAAACTCATGGGAGCTCAAGAACTGCCGCCAGAAGGAAGATGAAACCCTCCACGGGTACATTCGGTGCTTCTCCCAGTAGTGCAACGAGCTCCCTAACGTTGTCGACACCGACGTGATAGGAGCCTTCATATCCGGGACAACCTACGAATCCCTCATCCACAAGCTGGGACGCAGGGGCCCGCGGACCACCAAGGAACTCCTGGACATCGCCACCAGCCATGCCTCAGGAGAGGAGGTGGTCGGAGCCATCTTCGACCGCACCGACGGCAAGGCAAGGCGGGACGAGGTCGCCGACGAAGGCACCTCCGACCATCCCGCCAAGAGAAAGAATAAGAAGCAACGGTGCGACAACTCGCTCGTGGCCGCCGCCGACCGTAAAGGTGGACGGAAGCCCGTGGAAGGCACTTCGAACCACTTTGAAAAAATGCTCGAGGGGCCATGCCCAAACCACGCTTTCCCGGCCAAACATCTATACAAGGAATGTGGCCTCATGCGAAAATACTTGACCGGGGGCCTCAACAAAGGGGAGCAGGGGAAGGAACCTGCCCCCAGGACAGATGACGTCAAGGATAAGGATGACACCTTCCCGACTCCAAACGGTGCCCTCATGATCTTCGGAGGATCAGCGGCCTACGACTCCAAATGCCGCCAAAAGGTCGCACGCCACGAGGTCTATACGGTCAAACCAGCCATGCCTGCCTTCCTCCGATGGTCAGAATCCGCCATAACCTTCGACCGGGCCGACCACCCGGGTGCCGTCCCACACCCGAGAAGGTACCCGCTTGTCATCGACCCGATCGTCGGCCCAAAATGGCTCACAAAGGTACTAATGGATGGAGGCAGCGGCTCAACATCATGTACATCAAAAAGCTCAACGAGATGGGCGTTGATCGAACGAACCTCTGTCCCATCTGAGCACCTTTCCATGGCATCGTACCTGGTAGGCAGGCCATGCCACTAGGGCAGATCAATCTGCCCGTCACTTTCGGGGATCGGTCCAATTACAGGACTGAGACCCTCACCTTCGACGTAGTGGGGTTCCCTCTGACTTTTCACGCCATCCTAGGACGACCGTGTTACGCGAAGTTCATGGCCGTCCCCAACTATACGTACCTTAAGCTGAAGCTGCCGGGCCCCCACGGGGTCATCACCATCGACACCTCCTTCCAGTGCGCTTACGAGTGCGAAGTTGAATGCTGCGATCACGCCTCCGCAGTCGTCGCCACCAAAGAACTCGCCACCCTTAGGGAGGAGGTTGCCGAAAAAATGCCCAATGCCAAAACAACAACCGGGTCGTTCCAACCAGCAGAGGGCTCCAAGGAGGTCCACGTGGACCCTAGTAGCTCCGAGGCTAAGAGGGTACTTATTGGTACTTCGCTCTCTTCCGAATAGGAAAGCGCGCTCGTCGACTTCCTCCACGATAACAAAGACATCTTTGCGTGGAAACCCTTAGATATGTCAGGAATCCCGAGGGAGGTCATCGAGCATGCTTTAAAAATCCACCTAGACTCCAAGCCGGTAAAACAGCGCCTGTGCCGCTTCGACGAAGAAAAACGCAAGGCCATCGGCGAAGAGATAGCAAAACTATTGGCCGCTGGGTTCATCAGGGAAGTATCCCACCAAGAGTGGCTAGCAAATCCCGTTCTTGAATGAAAGAAGAACAGGAAATGGAGGATATGTGTCGACTACATGGGCCTCAACAAGGCATGCCCAAAGGACCCGTTTCCTTTACCACGCATTGACCAAATAGTTGATTCCACCTCAGGGTGCGAAACCCTCTACTTCCTTGACGCATACTCCGCCTACCACCAGATCACGATGAAAGAGTCCGACCAGCACACGACGTCTTTTATCACCCCCTTCGGATCGTTCTGCTACGTTTCAATGCCGTTCGGTCCAAAAAATGCTGGGGCAACTTACCAGCGCTGTATGCTCAACTGCTTCGGGGACCTCATCGGGCGGACCATTGAGGCCTACGTCGACGACATCGTAGTTAAATCCAAGCGGCCCGAACACCTTGTCACCGACCTTGAGCAAACCTTTGCGAAACTCCGGGCAAACGACATCAAACTCAATCCCGAAAAAGTGTGTTTTCGGGGTCCCGAGGGGCATGCTGCTCGGCTTTATTGTCTCCGAACGCGGCATCGAAGCCAACCCGGAGAAAATCTCAGCCATCACAAAAATGGGCCCAATCCAAAACATAAAGGGGGTTCAGCGAATCACAGGATGCCTTGCCACCCTTAGCCGATTCATTTCACGCCTCGGCGAACGAGGACATCCCCTTTATCGACTCCTTAAGAAATCTGACCACTTTGAGTGGACAGCCGAGGCTCAGGAGGCGCTTGACATGGTTAAACAATTCCTAACTAAATCACCGGTCCTAGTCCCTCCGTGCAATGGAGAATCCCTCCTGCTGTATATATCAGCCACCACGCAAGTGGTCAGCTCCGCCTTAGTGGTAGAGCAAGAGGAAGAGGGGGGCACGCCTTCAAGGTACAGCGGCCTGTGTACTTCATCAGCGAGGTGCTATCCAACTCCAAAACCCGTTACCCCCAAATCTAGAAACTCCTCTACACCATCCTTGTCTCCAAGAGAAAGCTACGCCATTACTTCGAGTCACACCCTGTGACAGTCGTGACGTCTTTCCCCCTCGGCGAGATCGTCCGCAGCCAGGATGCTATAGGAAGAACCGCAAAGTGGGCGCTCAAGCTAATGGATCAGGGCATTACTTATGCCCCCCGAACAGCGATCAAATCCTAGGTGCTGGCTGACTTCATCGCAGAGTGGACCAAGGTCCAGATGCCACCAACAATCGCTAATCAAGAGTACTGGACGATGTACTTCGACGGATCACTGATGAAGAAGGGCGCCGGCGCGGGACTAGTCTTCATATCTCCCCTTGGGGTCCACATGAGGTACATGGTTTGGCTCCATTTTCCCTCATCAAACAATATCGCAGAGTACGAAGCACTCATCAATGGCCTACGAATCGCTATCGAGCGGGGCATCCGACGTCTCGACGTCAGAGGTGACTCCCAGCTGGTCGTCAACCAGGTCATGAAGGAGTCGAGTTGCCACGACGCCAAGATGGAGGCATATTGCCAAGAAGTCTGATGGCTGGAGGACAGATTCGACGGCCTCGAGCTCAATCATATCCCAAGGCGCCTCAACAAAGCAGCCAACACGCTTGCGAAAGCAGCATCCGGCTGAGAGCCAGTCCCGGCAGGCGTCTTCACCAGCGATCAACACAAACCCTCGGTACACTACATGGGGTCAGAATAAGCCGACGATGGCTCATCTAGTTCGACCCTAGGGGCCGATCCGCCAACTACTCCGCCTGACCCCGAGGTCATGGAGCTTGAAGAGGACCCAGCGGCTCAGTCTGACCCTCCCGACGACTGGAGAACGCTTTACCTCGACTACCTCCACCACAACATACTACCGACAGACAAAATGGAAGCCCAACGGCTCGCACTATGCGCCAAGTCCTTCGTTCTTGTAGAAGGCGAACTCTACAAACGGAGTCACATCGGGATTCTGCAACTCTGTATCCCTAGCGAATAGGGAAAACTCCTGCTGGGCGACATCCACGGTGGAATCTACAGTCATCACGCCGCACCAAGAACCTTGGTTGGGAATGCATTCCGACAAGGCTTCTACTGGCCCACCGCAGTAGCCGATGCCAAGCAAATTGTACGCACCTGCGAAGGGTGTCAGTACTACGCTCGGCAAACTCACCTCTCGGCCCAGGCACTCCAGAAGATCCCCATCACGTGGCCCTTCGCAGTCTAGGGGCTCGACCTTGTTGGGCCACTCAAAAAGGCACCTGGGGGCTTCACCCACCTGCTTGTCACCGTAGACAAGTTTACAAAATGGATTGAAGCTCGACCAATATCCACGATCAAATCCAAGCAAGCTGTGCTATTCTTCCTCGACATCATCCATCGCTTTGGAGTACCAAACTCCATCACAGATAACGGCACGCAGTTCACCGGTAGGAAATTTATTCGATTCTACGATGAACAACACATCCAGATCAATTGGGCGGCCGTCGTGCACCCCCAGAAGAACGGGCAGGTCAAGTGCGCAAACGGCATGCTCCTGCAAGGCCTAAAGCCGAGAATTTTCAACCGGTTAAACAAGTTCGCGCGTGCTGGCTCGCTGAGCTTCCAGCCGTACTCTAGAGCCTGAGGACAACTCCTAGCTGAGCCACTGGCTACACACCCTTCTTCATGGTCTACGGTTCCGAGGCCGTTCTCCCAACGAACCTTGACTATGGAGCACCAAGAATCAGATCATATGACGAACAAGGGGCCGAGGCATCCCACCAAGATGCCATGGACCAGCTAGATGAAGCCCACGACATCGCCCTCCTCCATTCAGCTAAGTACCAGTAGGCGTTGTGATGGTACCACAGCCGACGGATACGGGGTCGATCCTTCAACGTCGAGGACCTCGTCCTCCGCCTTGTGCAAAGCAACAAGGACCGCCACAAACTCTCACCGCCCTGGGAGGGGCCATACGTCGTCGCAGAAGTACTTCGCTCGGGCGCCTACAGGTTGAAAACCATCAACGGCGAGGTCTTCAACAACGCCTGGAACATTGAGCAGCTACGTCGTTTTTACCCTTAAATAAGCGCATTCTCCTCCTTATCAGTTTTTGTCATTACAAAACCTCGATCCTTAGTGACTTCCGACCCTTGCAAAACGCGAGGGGTCAGACCTCACTCGGGGGCTGACATAAGTAATACAAGTAGTATGCTTGCAAAAACTTCCTGTGTTATATTTACAAACGTTCTCTAAGTTTTCCGTTCTTCTCGTAAACAAGTCGTAAGGACTAAGATTTCAGGAATAAATTCTGACTATAACTGGTAGGACTGCGGGAGACCCACGCCCCAGCGGCTGTGACCTCTTTGCTCACCAGCGCGATCAGAATTATTTCACCCGCACTCCTAGTTTCTTACGGCTTAAACCATGGGAAGGGACGGAGGGCACAAAAACCTTTTTTACAAAAAGAGGAAGCTAAAGGGCCGTCTGTCGTAACAAAAGATGAATTTTTTTTTCATCTTTTGCACAAATTCACCACTTACAAAGTGATTTCATCACAAAAAGGACTAACATACTTGTAAATTCAGAGGACTGTTTACTCGGGGGCTTCCCCACAAAATTATTCAATTACAGTCTCTGCCTAGCTTTACTACAAGTACTACTGCGGCCACCGCACCATGCTCTCCATCGGCGACATCCCGCCGCTCCGCGGGGGCCTCGAAGGCACCGTCACCTGCAATGTCGAGCTCCATGCCGGCAACTGTGGTGCCCCTCCACCGAGGCATCCGGCGACTACGCCATCATCATCAGCCACAACCCCGACAACGGCGCCTGAACGGGAGGCGCCTCCCGCCGTGGGGAGGCCGCAATGAATGACGGCAAGGCTGAGGATGTCCGGCACCCTCCAGTACTCCTCCTCTTTCAATGGCAGCGAGCTCTTCCCAGCAAAGGCGGCCCACACCACCTCATCTACGTTGGATGACCTCCAGCTCGACATCACACTCCGGATTCACGAGCGGATCAGTGAGTTTCCCTCTCTCTCTTTCATTACCCTTCCTCACTTAGGAACCGCCGCAACGCATGGACGTATCCCGCGGAAAGGAAGAAGGAGAGGTAGCGGGCTCAGAGGCAGAATAAGAGATGGGGTGAGAACTCCCTTCCCCCTCCCTATTTAAAGAGGAGGAGCTGCAGCTAAGGAAAGGCAAAAGGTTGGGACGAAAAACTCTCTCCCTTCTCCTACTTAAATGCAAAATCAATGCTGATAGACCCCTGAGGGGACGCGCCGGAACTGACGGGACGTGCCCCGGTCGACGAGGCGCCCCTCGGTCAAACAGGATACTGCCTGGGTATGGCCCGCCACTGACCCGCTCCGGACGCGGCAATTAAGGCGCCCACGTGGGCAGACGACCCTTCGCCTCCCCATGCAGGACCACGGAACGATCCAATGACAGGACCTCTTTGAAGGGGAGCAAACGACGAACGAATGTCCAAAGAAAGATAAGCATCTCTGCCTTCTTACTTTATGCGTTAAAATTCATTACCGAGCTTCCGACCCCATCAAACGGCAGGGACATGAACATCACTCGGGGACTGCCGAGGATGTCTACCAGTCTAGACATCCTCCTCACCCGACCCCTCCGTACGCTTGAAACCAGGGGTGCGAAATACGGGCATAAAACTTTGAATAAAACTAGACAAACTAGCAGACCCTACGCCTCGATAGCTACGGTGTTTTTGTTCACCAGAAAAAATCATACTCAACGCCCCCGCGTCTCCGGCTTCGACATTTGCCTTCTCAAGAAGGGTTCGGAGGGGCCCGCCTACAGAATCTCCCACAAAGGAGAAGCTGTCAGGTGGCCCAAGTCAATCGGATGGCTCAGACCGCCACCAAGATACGAAAAAACAAAGAATAGCGATTCTTATGCAGGTTACTCCAAACCTCGTCACAAACATCAGGGCCCAAACCCATCTGGTAGGAGCTTTTCCGCCACTCATGCTACCAAGGTAACGTTACCGACCCCGCCTTTATTTCGATTAAATTATGCATTCAAACATTACATATGCAAAACATTGCATCCCAATGCTTCATGTCGTGTCACGAAACGGCCGTCGCCTCATTCGATATAGGTGACAGCAGGCCGAGGTTCGAAGGCCGGCCCGCTAAGGTCTCGAGGCCGCCTCGTACCAAACAGAGCCAGGGAGAAATAACTGAGACGAGCCCCAGCGGCCTTGCATGACCCCGCTCAGAAACAAACAGGGACGTCTCAACCTTTTCTCGTTTGATTCTAACCCCGAGCCAAACCCACAAAATCTCCATCGAGGAGAGGCCATCGGGCCGCCTAAGCCTATCGAACGGCTCGGGCATCTGCCGGGAGGTGGGTTAAGAAGTTGTGGAGTGCCACCAGAGGGCTCTACCGACCCCATCAGCAAATGATGGACCCAGATTCCACACGAACGTACCCGTTAGCGAGCTCATTGAGCGCGATACTCGAGCCGTCATGGCAAGTGTCATTTACTCCACCCCTCCGATTGCGAAAATCGAGGACGGGGTAACACGCAAATTACGGCCGACCCCTATCAGACCCTGACAAGGCCCGGGGGCTCGAGCCGCTCAATACAGGGACACAGGTTCGAAGGCCCTACCTTGCCGACCCCATAGAGTCCCCATCTGGGGAATTCTAGTGGAAGACAGGGCGGGGAATATTGCAATGCCATCCAAGGACTTCGCCGACCCTGTCACAAAAACCACGGAATGGGATTCCATCCAAACGTTCTGGTCGCCAGTAACACCCGACCCCAGCAAATGCAAGGGGTCGGACCTTACTCGGGGGCTAGTTAAGGTACGGCTACCTCCCTTCCTTTTTTCAAAACAATCTCCTCGTATCAAGACCAGCGGCAAGATTCGGGGGAACAGATTGGTATGATCGCAAAAAATCAAACAAAATGAAATTATGAAGCAAAATCACGAAATTGCGACCAGACTCGAAAATACTGACACTTGTTCACATATTACATATAAGTGGTGCTCAAAATTATTTGACTAACTACTCCCACGAAGGGAGAACCATTTCTTTCAGATTATCCGCTAGGTTTTTCGCAAGGGGAGCCACCATCTTCTCAATTGCCTCCAGCTCATCATCCTCATAGGTAGGCGGGAAACCTTCGCTCATCACCTTCAAGTTGATCTCCTTCTTGTAATGAGCATGGGCGACGGTGAAGGCCTGGGTGATCCCGGCGTGAAAAGCGCTCTCCTCAAGCTGGCCCACCCGAGCTGTGATACCTGTGGCACGAGCCATGAGTGGGCTAGTCTCCATCGGCTCCACCACCTTTAGGGCATCAAGGACCACCCCGACCACAGCTTGCAGAAGATCGTGCTCGTCGCTCTCAGTCTGAAGGGTCCTTCGTACATGGGCAAGCTCCTTTTCCAGCTTGACAGAGATGTTTTCGGCGCTCAACCTTCAGCTCACCGCGTCACCGAGATCCGCCCGGAGGGAGCAGACCACCTCGACGTCCTCGTCCACCTTCTGCTGAAGGGCCGTGGACCTACTCTCGGCCTTTCGTCTGAGGTCCTGCTCCATCTCCAGCTCCTTCAAGACCTCGCCGGCCTTCTCATTAGCCGTGGCATTCCTCTGCAGCAGCTCATCTCGCTCCTTTCGGAGCCTGGCGATCTCCTCCTCATCTAGCTTTGACCTCACCAACAAATCCTCAAACATCCCGTGGGCCTCCTCCGTGTCCTCACGCGCCTGGGCCTCCCACTCCTGGGTGGCAGCAAGCTGTGCGGCCATATCTGCTCACAGCCGGGCCTCCTCGGAAAGGCGATCCCACTCCGCCTTCTGCTCGCGGAGGAATCGGGATTTATTCCAGCTACGAGCAACAAGAGTCTGAAGAGGAAGAAGACTGGTATTAGAAATACAAAAACACAAAAACATGCGAAGAAAGAAGAAAACCAAGCGAGTACCTGGGTAGTAGGAACAATGATTTCATGAAGAGATCCTCTAGCCTGCTCCAGGGCATCCAGCATGGTCGAAATCCCGACGTCAAGACCCTCCCGCTCCATGCTCTCGGCATGATCATCGAGCGAGAAAAGAGCCGACGTCGGATCCTGGGCGGCCATGGCGGCTTCCCTAGCACGGGGGAGCGGCTTCCTCCCGACAAAGGGGCCAGGGGCGGCTCCCTCCTGACCCTATGCGGCACCACGACCACGCTTGAGGACCCTCCAACCGGACCCTCCTCCACCTAGGCCGCTTCAAGCGTCATGGGCGGATCCACCTGGACCCCTGGTGGCACGGACTGCACTGCGCCCTCAAGCACCACCGTGGTGGCGTCCGGCTGAGCCTGGCTCTGCTCGGCAACCACCGAGGGTGTGGGCGCCACCACAGGCGCCGTCAGATCAGCCAACATAGCTCCAACATCGGCACCGCTCCTGCCCGAAACAGGGGCGACGCCGGGCAGCGCCATCCATCCCGCCTGAATGGCGAGGCTCTTTTTGGGCGCCAGCCCCAGGGGGTGACCCGTCCGCAAGAACCTACACAAAGGTAATAGCCATTAGGTCAAAATATAAATGGAAAAAAGGATGAAAACAGGGGAATCAGCAGCTTACACTGACGCCCTCGGCCAGCGGAAGCGTTTTGGGGGCGGATCCCCAGATCCCTGCCCCGACTCATTTGAGAGGGACCGTTTCGAGCCTGCCCCCTGCTCCGAGGCCGGGGGGCTCATCTCCCTCACCTTGTGGGGCATGGCACCAGAGCCGCTCCCCTCCATCATCTAATGGGGCGTGGCACCAGCGCCACCCCTCTCAACCATCACCTCGGGCTCGGCGGCGACAGACCCGCTTCCCCCATCCATCGATCCTCAGCCGGCACGTCGTGCGAAGCGGCGGACTCTCCGGCCTCCACCGACCTCACCGACTCACTTCCCTCCATGTGGAACGGGAAGGGTCCCTGCACGGATGGGTGGGCACTTGTCAGCGTCTCCTCGTCCTCTAGGACGCCCCAATCCATGTCGATGACTACCTCATCGTCATCATCATCGTCGTCGTCATCATCATCACTGCTCACATCCTCTCCCCGATCCCGTGCTTCCTGCTTCAGTCGTCTCTCCTTCTTCATCTGCTCCCTTGCCATCTTGTCCCGCTCAGTCGCGAGGCGATTCACCGCCACCACGGCCTTGTCCTTTGGCAGTGGAACCGGACTGTCTTTGAAGACTAGCCCCCTCGGCTGGTCCCAACGTCGCAAAAGCAAGTATCAAAAAAGATGAAGATTTAGGAAAAAGAAAGAGCACGGGAGAAGAAGGCTTACGAATTCAAAGAACCCAGGTTCCGGCCACATTGGGGGATGTCCGAGCACCGGATACACAATGTTGAGGACGCCGCCTTTGGAATCCTTTGTCAGCTCCGTCGCCTCCTTAATGCGTTGTGCCACTTCTGAGAAAGGGAGCGCCTCATCAACAAGCACCGTCCCCTCGAACGATATCCCGGGCATCATCCGGTGCAGGGGAAGCATGCGCATCATCAACGGCGCCACCCTCCTCGCATGATAGGCACCGATAATTCCCATCCCCTTTACGCCCCATTCCTTTAGAGCTTGGAGGGCGGAAAGAAGGTCGAAAAGGTGTTTCTTGTCTTTGGACTGGATGCCCCAAGCCCACGACCCCGGAGCCTCTTCAATAAGGCACCCAGTGTACCTCGGCAGGGTGGCACTCACATCATCCCTGACATAAAACCACTGCAAGTGCCATCCCTTATTAGACGTCGCCAGACGCATGAACGGGTAACCCCTTGACTGGGTATGGCGCAGATGAACACTGACGCATCCCATCGGCACGCTCACATCCTTCCCCCCAATCTTCCTCTTCGACAAACAACGGTAAAGAAATATCGCCACAGATCAAAATGGGGATCGATCCCCAGGAAACCCTCACACAGGGCAACAAACACCGCCATATGTTGAACCCCATTGGGAGTAAGATGCAGTAGCTCCACCTCACAGTAATCCAGCAGCCCCCGAAGGAATCTATGCGCGGGTACTGCAAATCCCCGCTCATGAAAGATGGTGAAAGATACGACATACCCTTTGGGCGGCGCCGACTCACCCTCGTCACCGGATATCAGCCACTCCTGGACGGTGGACAATGGACGGGGAAGGACACGACGGATGAGGCCCTCCAAACACAGAGAGGTGATGCTAGATCTGCCCCACAACTCCATCAAAGCGATTGGGGAGAAGGTGGGCGCAAGCTCGACGACAGCTACATGATAGGTGCAAGCTTGACGGCGGCTGCAACACGGACGCAAGCCGGTCGATGGTGGCGGTGCGAGCATAGGAGGCTAGGGCGAGTGGCGGCGGATCTCTCAGACGCAAAGGCAAGGGGGTGAAATACGGAACCTTGGGGGCGAACCCCGTGGTTTTATAGGGGCGACGGGCGCGAGAAGGGCAACCATCCGCCTCGATCTCTGAGCCTGCCACGTGCACCATCGCGTCACGTCGCGGGACACGCGCCTGTAGTCCCTATCCTTTCCCATTGAAAATCACGGTGGACGGTTTGCCTTCCCTAGGCGAATCTGGACTCTCTTCCCACCTGGGGAAGGCAGGTCACAAAGATTTTTTCTATTTGGCCCACCTAGGGCCCAGAAGCTCGGTGGCTGGCCCAACTGAGGGCGGTTCCGCGAACGATCCGAAATCAAGGGCGCAAGCATTACTGGGGTCTTGATCCATGGTCAAGCCCTAGTTAGGTCAGCCCTAAATGATATCCCCGCGAATGGGATACACAACCCCCTTGAAAAAATATCCAATTGACGAAAAAACCAAGTCCTTCAGCCTTACCTGCGAAGGGTCCGATACAACCCCCCAGGCGGTTCTATCCGAATCACCTGGAGGCTCGGGGGCTACACCCATCGGGTGTGCTCGCGCGCACCCTCTAGCAAAATGACTCCGACGAAATCGAAAAACACCCTCTAGGCGGTTCTATCCGAATCACCTAGAGGCTCAGGGGCTACTATCGGGGACCTAATACCAGGGTACCCTAGAAGGTGGAACCAATAACCATCGAACGTTAAAAACTTCTGGACGGACAAGGGCGCCGCTGCATTCCTTGCCCAAATGACGAAAGTTAGGTTCCGTCTCGCCCGACGCCTTTGGGCCAGCCTCGCCTCGCCCGAGGGCAAAGGGCTGGCCTCTGTCTCGCCCGACGCCTTTGGACCAGCCCCGCCTCGCCCGAGGGCAAAGGGCTGGCCTCCGTCTCGCCCGACGCCTTTGGGCCAGCCCCGCCTCACCTGAGGGCAAAGGGTTGGCCTCCGTTCCACCCGACGCCTTCTAGACAGCTCTGCCTCACCCGAGGGATGAAGGCTAGTCTCTACCTCGCCCGAGGGCTAAGGGATACACTCCACCTCGCCCGACCCCCGAGGGGTGGGCTCAGTCATGCCCAAGGGATAAGGACTAGGCTCCGCCTCGCCCGACGACCGAGGACGAACCTCGCCCCATTCGATGTCCAAAGGCTGGTTTTATCTTACCTGATAACTTCTCTCCCGTTCCCTCATGATGATGGGCACAGAGCAAGACAAGACGTTCGGGTCAACCATAGCTTCAAGGACCATACCCTGCGCCCCGGTAGGAAAGGTACTACCAGGGAACGACTGGACAGGTTCTTTAGACCCTCCCGAGCGCTGCAGAGCCCAAAAGGTATTGCAGGCGCATACTCCTCGCCCTGTAGAGTTGTAGGTGCCGCCTTCAGCTCTGGGACACGGAACCCGATGAAGATACACGACAACCACTACACTCCAGAAAAGGATTTGTGATCTCCACAAATGACGGACATGCCGTCACCACATTATGGACCCAAGGGAGCGGCGCCCGCTTCCTGACCCCTCGGGTCCACCAAATCAAAGGACCTTGCCCACAGCGTGACTCCGGACCTCGACTCTGCGTCCCTCCGACAGAGACTCATAGGAGCCAGAAGGCATGCGGAGCAAGGCTGGGCGAGGTCCATAAGTCAAAACCATTGTACTCCAGCCCATTCCCTACGCAGGGCACTATTCTGTAACCATCCTAACATTCTATAGAAGCATCGACAGTATTGTAGGCACTTATCATCCTTTTGCACCCATCAGAATGGGTAATGAGACTGGGTAGGAGTGAGCCACAAGGCCAGGTGGAGCACGGATCCTAAGCCCTGACCCTTGTAAAGCCGTCCCCTTCATCTATAAAAGGGGATGCGCTTCCTCCCGCAAGAAGGGATGAAAACAACGCAACACACGCACATAGTCAAGCTGCTACCAAGCTCTTGGCTTCCTTTCGACCCTTCCATCAGAGACTTGGGACCTGTCCCTCTCTCGATCGTTTGTATCCCCTACTACGAACCATTCATGGTGCTAATAACACGAGCAGCAACAAACTGGGCGTAGGGATATTCAGCCCGAACCAGTATAAATCTTGTGTCCTTTAGCGCACCATCCGAGCCTAACGCATATTACTATAAATTTACTTGCCGGTGCTTGTATGAAACACCGACACCATGCTACGCCAAGTTCATGGCTGTCCCGAACTACGCCAACCTCAAGCTAAAGATGTCGAGACCGCGCAGTGTAATCATGGTGTTGAGAAACTTTCAGAGCGCCTACCAATGCGAGAGGGACACCATCGAGTACGCGGAGGCCAACAACCTAGACTCGAGGGCTTCGAGCTTCCCCTACTCAAGGCTAGGGAAGAAGCTCTTGTCAATGGCTCTAGGACAATGACCCACTGCCACCCTCGATTCCACTGCCGGCTCCAACCCCGGTGGCACTCGCCATTGGATCTTGAGAAGGCAGCCAATGACCCACAGTTATGTGGGCCCCTTTATATTTGCTTAAGTTTCGGTTATCATTTACATCTTGCATACAACATTTATTTGTTACATGAATAAATTGTGATCTCTCGAGTACCTTACGAAGAACCTCTTTGAGTTGCTCAGGGGCTAACCTTTGCAGCTGTTGTGTTCCTATCTAGCACGTTCACATGTTATGCTAACTTATCAACATGCTCGGGGGCTACAATGATAACCATATGTGTTGCCCACTCATACTTTTTCTTGATCGATCAATGTCTCATAGGCCTTGAAATGGTATAAGTGACTTAACAAGACCTCATGTGGACTCAATCAAAGTGTTTCATTTTACCCAAATATCCCCAGGTAGTTGGTCCAAAGCTTAAACCAACATAAAAAAACTAAAGAGACTGAAAGATAGAGGAAAAAAAGTTCGGTGTAGCACATTACAGGACGGTCTCAAGCGTCGCTCAAATCCTCTGATGAATCAGGCATACTGCCCTACACTATCATGGAGGGATCAACATCATGAATGATTAGGGATGAAAACGGTACAGAAATATTCCGAACCGAACTGCATCGTTTTCTACATTTGAACCGATCGATTTCGCATTTTCAGACAAATTCTAATTCGGTTCGAAATTTGGACTATCAAATTTGAAAACGGAACAAAAACAGTTTAGCTTTTTTTGACCATTTTCTACTTTTCTATGTTTAATTCAGAGTGTACCGTTTTCTAAATTCGGTTTAAACCAAATTTGGTCCACTACGCAGTTCGCACAACATAGCCCACAAAGCCCACTCTTCAGTCTAGCCCAATGACAACCCTAATATCCTCAGTCCTCCACTCCTCCGACTCCTCCCTAGGCCATATCCCTCCCTAGCTCCCTGCTGGCGCCCCTAATCCCTCCGTATCCCCTATCCACGTCGCGTGACATGAGTGGTGACGGGCGACGCGACCATGACCGTGAGTCCGCGATGGCCGCGCCTCCTCTTCCACGGTCGCGCCTCCACCTGACCCCACCGGCCGCCCACGTCCCCAGCCCACTCCCTAGTCCCCATCCCGCCAACGCCACCGACCGCCACCCAGCCATGAGGTAGCGCCGCCACCTCGGCCATCGATGGCACCCACTAGAGCTAGAGAAGGGGGTTCTGCTCCTAGAACGAAGATCAAGGGCAAGTCCAAGACCAAGAGCGTGCGCCACCTTCTAGTGCCACCGGCAGCATCGGCAGCGACATCAGCACCGGTAGCAATGGCTTCTCCAGCAGCAGGTACTAATTTTGGACCGATTGCTTGATTATTGCTTTTGCTATTGATGAAGCTTGGCTATTTGGGACCTTTTGCTTGATTATTTGGGACCGGCATGCACTGATTTAGCAATGTTTCACTTGGCTCTTGGCTAGATCAGGGAGTAAAAGGCCTTCATCTCAAAGTATTAGCTCTAGTGGAACTTGTGAAAGTCCAGCTACAGCAGTATCAGTAGCAGCATCAGTGATGGGTTCTTCTACTCCAAATGTTGACACCAGTTGTTGTGGCAGTGGCGCTGGCCCACCAGCAACAACCACAACTCCAGCGACCACAACTCCAATTAATGTCGATGATGATGACTAGGATGGCGAGGATGAAGAGCAGGCTCACCTTTCTAGTAAGAGGTTTGTAGCACCTAGTTTTAAATTAAAAACCAGATACACACTATATGTGAGCCCAGGAAGTAAAATCTCACATATAGCCACGAAACAGGGTAATATCAAGAGACAATACTTATTACATAACGTATTAGTAAAAGAAAAATAACCTCAGAGAATAGACAGCGGAAAGTTGACTCCGATCTTCTGGCGAAGACTCCAAATCCACAGGGACGACTGACTGGTTGACCATAAGCCTAACTCCTCCAAACCAGCAATCTGGTACCCATCCGGGATTTTTATCCAATGTATAGAAAAATAAAGCAAGTGTAAGTACATGTCGTACTTAACAATTATATCATGGGGTTCATGAGGCTCAAAAGGGCTGACACTGGTTTAACTGCGATTAGCTTTAATAGGTCATCTTTTTAAGCAATTGAGTAGCAAAGGATTTATCATTCCCATAAACACATGATCAGGTAAACATGAATAATGTATAGCATAAACAATCAATTATTAGCATCATCATTATCCATTAATGATCATCTCTATTCCATAAGGGTCCAAGGCCGCTCGTGTCCGTGAGCACGGCTGTTATAACAGTTTTACACTCTGTAGAGGTTGTACACGTTCACTGTGAGTCATGATTTACCCTTTCGCCCGAGGTAGCTAATCTCTTGACCCACTTCCAAGGAAGGTCGGCAGGGTTCACTATGAAGCCTTTCAAAGGATTCGTCTATCAAGTTAGGGCCGCTAGGCGTATGTGTCCCATCTCTAGGAGTGGCACGCGTGGGCATTGCAGCACGGTACACACTACCCAGCAGCAAAGGAAACATACCCTGCGCCTCAAAGGTAACCACTAACAAGCTAGAAAAGATCCTCATACTGTGCTAAAGCCAGAGCCATATGGCCCTCATAGCTGTACTATAAGTCCCGGATGATCGCTTATAGATAAGTCCTTAGGGAGAGGAATCTGAAGCATATAAACACTCCAGCCCCCTGTTTCCATGTTACTAAAAAGTCATGTTTTAATGTTTATTGCATATACCATTAGTCAAGTTACAAGATCATGGTTTTGATTAAGCACTAGCAAAAACTATCCCATGCAATATCCCAAAGGTTTCAAGGAACAAGATATCAAATACCTAGGATATCCTTAATGGCAACAAGGGAGACACATGCAATATGAATTAAGTGTTTAAATGTGAATAGGTAACAAGGATAATCCCATGCTATACTTGCCTTACACACCGATCCTTCAGTAAGCTTTATTCTTCGATGTCTTTCTTCTTCTTCTTGGATCACCACGTGTATCTCACAGACTGGACAATTGTAGAACACCACACAAACATCCATACGCATACATGCATAGCATACAGTTGCATCTATATCAAAACAGTACACCAATCATAGAAAAATTAAGTAAAAGAGATTGATATACGATTCTACGTATCACTACGAACACACAGTCGCGAGAAGCACGCTAATAGAAGCTACGATGAAAAAGATACATCTACCGAAAGATTTGCTTAATACGTGGAAAAGAAAGCTATAGGCTTTGTTTATGTTAACTATATGAAATCATATATAAAAGATATTTTATAAATAATATAGATTATATTAAGTCAACTTTAGATTTGAATTATAAAACAAAAGTAAAACAAATCATATTTTATGTATAAAACCCAGTTGCATAATTATTAATCAAGATATGAGTTAAACCACATTATTTTAGAAATATCAATATAGTAAACACTATTACTAATGCGTAAATCTCATCACTACGAATCTAATGCAACTTGAACGGACTATTTCGGAGTTAGAATGAATAAGTTATGATTTAAACAAGTTTTCATTTAATTGAATAATAGATTAAATCTACTCATGAATTTCAAGTGTTGAAAACATGCCTAACAGTTGTATAAAAACATAGATAACGTAAATACGGTCCTACCGCAATTCGAACGGGTCAAATCGGACTTAAAACGCAAAAGTTACGCATGAAATAAGGTTCAGTGGCATTTCTGTAATTAACTTGAACTCAAATTTGAATTAAAACAATTAAAAATCTGAATTTAAACAGATTTTGGACTGGGCGTACTATTTCTGGGAAACTCAGGGTCTAAAGTGAATAAGATCAGGACTGATATGCATTTATTTTGAATTGCACCGGACTGAGGGTTGATTCTTCTAAAATAGGAGGGCTTAACTGCAAAACATGGGGCTTTGACTGCGGGTTGACTCGTGGCTGCTGACTGGTCAGCCACACGGACGCATGTGATTGGCTCGGTGCACCACGAGGCGGTGGACGCGCTGATGCGTCGCTGTGGACCGTGTCCACGGTGGACCGGTTACACACCGGACCGGTGTGTTCTAATTGTGGTCGTTCATCGCGAAACCGATGGCGTAGGTGTGTGCGCGGGTGATTCCGGCGGCTGCACAGTCCAGCCGGCAAGGGCACCGTGGCTAGCGGTGAGCTGAGCTTGGTGGCAAACGTCGGGGGGGGGGGTGTTCCGGACTTCCTCGATCGAATCAAGAAGCACGGGGATGATCTACAGAGCCTAGCAAACACGGTGGAGGCGCTACCGAGGCGAGGGAACGCGGCGGGGTACTAAATCCATGGCGGCGCCATGAATGGCAGCTCCGATGCTCGCTGCTACGGTGTCCTAGTGCGCTAAACAACGAATGGATGGCATGGGAAGGCGGAGGAGCTCACCGAGGGTCCAACGGTGGTGGTCGCGGCGTCCGAGAGGCTTCGATGGGGCGGGTCGACGGCGGCGGCGACGTCTGGAGAGAGAGGGAGGTGTGGGTGAGATGGAACCCGAGTGAATCAAGACCAAAAAGCAAAATCGATGATACATACGGGCGCGTTGGGTCGTGGCGGAGCTCAAGGTCACGTCGGCATCGAGGTTTACGCTCGGGAGTGGAGGATTCACCGGCGGCGGTGAGCTTTGAGCAGCGAACGGAGAGGGGCAGAGGGGAGGGGTGGTGCGGGGATTTATAGGCGGGCTATGCGTAGAGAAAAGGAAGGACAGCGGGCGCTCGGTGATTACGGCGTTTGCCTTGTAGGCGCGGTGGACCGGTGGCTTGCCATCCGTGGTGCGCCTTCAGCGGTGAGGAGGAAAGGAAAGAAACAGGGGAGAAAAAGGAAGGGGAAGAAGAAGGAAATGGGGCCGGCTGACGGGTGGGCCAGCGAGGCAGTGAGGGAGAAGGGCGAAGCGCGTGCGGGTGCGCGCTGATGAGCGGGTCCCACGGCGCAGTGAGGGAGAAGGGGCGGCGTGCGGGTGGCGTAAGCGCGCAGTGAAGGCCGAGCAGAGTGGGCTACCAGCTGGGCCATGGTGCTACGGTGCGTGCGGGGAAGAGAAACCAAGGGGCGCGGGACTGGGCCAGGCGAGCAGTGGGCCGCGCGGGCGAAGCATCAGGCCGGGTGCTGAAGGAAGGGAGAAGGGAGGGGCAGTGAGGCGCGGGAGTGGGCCGGGGAAACTAGGCCTTCGGGCCAAATGAGAGAGGGGAGGAAGGCTGGGCCGATTCCTGGCTGGGCTGAAAGAAGAAGATGAAGTTTTTCTAAATTAAATTCTTTTATATTTCTAGTTTTCAAATCCTAAGGTAAATTTAAATCAAATTCGAGTATGGTTTCAAATATACTCTCCTATTCAAAAAAATGGACAATTTTGTTAGGCTTTTCCAAGATAAATTTTACAACTTTAAAAACACTTTTTATTTTCTAATTTTCTTTTATTTCTTTTCTTTTATTTCAAAGCCATTTTCAAACTATTTTCAAAAACATTCCAATTTACTTTGGAGTTTTGGATCAACACCATCCATCACAATAAATAAGATGCAACAGCATGTATTCTCACACATGTTACTACCTTATGTTGAATTTTAAATTAATGAAAATTTTTATTTTCCTATATTTCATGGGCATAATATTCCAACTTAAATCATTTCAACTCTATTTCAAAAGTGGTAAATTTTAGGGTGTTACAAGGTTCAAGAAATGCACATCATCTGTCTAGAAGTATGTCACCAAGAAAAAGCAGTTTGAGCAGCTGTGGGGATACTGCAATTTCGCTAACTACAATCAGAGGTACAGAGCTGAGGGCGTATGTGGGATGACTGCATTCAAAAACCATTTGAAGTCAAAGCACCGTATTGTGGAGGGACAACAACAGCTTAAAGTTGGTAAGAACCCTGGTAGTGAAAATGCTCATGTTCAGCCTTTCAAATATGACCAAGAAGCTAGCTTGAAGAAATTGAATTTGTCAATAACCATGCATGAATATCCTTTCAATCTAGTTGAGCATGAGTATCTTGTTGATTTCATAAAATCTCTCTGTCCTAGCTTTCCAATAAAGTCTTGTGTCACTGTTAGGAAAAAAATAATGGACAAATATCTTGAAGAAAAGGAAACTTTGTATGCACACTTGAAAACTATCAAGTGCCGCTTTAGTGCAACAATGGATATGTGGACCTCATGCCAAAATAAAGGATACATGTGTGTTACTATTCATTGGATAGATGATAATTGGCGTATGCAAAAGAGAATTATTGGTTTCTTCAATGTAAAAGGAAGGCATACTAGTGCAAAGTTGTCTGAGTCATTCACTAAAGTTATGGTTAAATGGTACATTGAAAATAGACTGTTTGCTTTGACTTTGGATAATGCTAGTTCAAATGAAGTGGCTGTCAACGACATAATTTTAGATCTGAAAGAGAATGCTAATAGTTCCCTAGTTTGTGATGGGATGTTTTTTCATGTTCGATGTGCCTACCATATTCTCAATTTGGTTGCTAGAGATGGGTTGAAAGTCATTTTAGGAACAATCAGCAATGTCAAATCACTTGTACTAGCTGTGAAAGGGTCTCCATTGTAGTGGGTGTAACACCCTAGGTGTTTGGCTTCCACAAAATTGCATTTCATTTCATAAACATATGCATCATCTATGTCATCATGCCATTGTCACTGAAACATACACATGCAACATTCGCAAATTCTGTTTGTTTCATACTTGATTGCTTATGAATGGTAGTAGTGCAACATGTGAATGCAACATGAGTTTCTTATACCTTGAAACATGGCAACATGGTAGGAATGTGGCCAGTTAAAAATTGCAACAAAAGTAATGAAACATGTGAAACATGGAATTACAACATTTGAGTGAATTGATTGTTTTGTTGCTTCATCACATGTGATCATTAGAAATTGGTATAGCACTTGTGTAAAATGGTTGATTATGGTCTAATACACCTTAACTACACCTTGGGTAATTGATGGGACATTGTTCATGTGGATCAAAATGACAAAAATGCCCTCAAGTGGAGGTTTGACTTAGAATGACCTATAGAGTGCCACTATTTGACTGATTCAAAAGACCAACTTAGAGATCTTGCATGGCTGTGCAATCTTTACCAAAGTTGTAGCCAATTTATCAAAGAACAAAAGTCTCAATATGACCATCTCATGAAAATGGCTAGAACATGTTCAAACAAGACCCACAAGTCATATTTCCATGCTGAATTCACACTTAGAAAATTTGCTAAGTCATAATCCAGTTTCAGTTGGATCAAGCCAACTTTGGCTTGATGTAACTTCTGATCCATGGAGAATTAGATGATGATCCTTGAATAGAAGTTGGAGATGGATGGTAGGTCTACAATTTTCATGTACACGGTTTTTGCAATGGATCAACGGTTTAGCCGTATTGACATGTTGAAGTCGCGCTGTCAGGCAGTTCAAGTCGTCTGAATGGGAACTACAGTAACTGACAGCATTCAGAAAATGAATGCCGCGTGTTTGCCACCCGGCGTCGGCCGGCTAACCGTGCTACCACACGCTGCGGGCATCCTGGCGCTGCTGGCCACGACATGAGCACCCCACGCGCCTGCCCGAACGGGTCGTCAGCTCCATTTGCACTGCTTCGCCTCCACCGCGCGCAGCGACAAGCCACAGTCGCTTCTCCATTTCCGACAGAGTGTCGTCATCGCCTTGCGCGCTCGCCACTGCAAAAACGCGTCGGCCATCTTGCCCCTAGCTTCGCCGTGATCTCCTCTCCCTCCTCCACCTTTCTGTCGGGTCGTTTGAGGCTCGGTAAGGGCGTATTCGCCATTTCTTCCACCGCCGCCATGGCGGTACCTCGCTGGAGTTGGCGCTCCACGTGGCCAACTGCCACCGCGGCCTTCCCATCCCCTCTTCCTTGCTTATTTAGGTCGGTAGTGAACTCCAAAAGCTCATACCGAGCCTAGCCACGCCCTACGGGGTCGGACCTCGCCGGAGCCGGCCAAGCCGTGGCTGTGCGCCGCCATGGCCGTCGCCACCCCCTTTAGCCACAGCAATATCTTCAATTGATGGCACCGTTAGATGTGCATGGGTGAGGCGAACACCGTAGCACTGATGACCTCGCCGGAGCTGCCACCGGCGACGAGTTGCGCCGCCGTCTCTTCTTCCTCCCCTGTCTGACTCACTGACTCGCGGGGCCCCATTGTCAGTCGCTGAAGCAGAGGCAGGAGCGAGTCCTGGGCCGCATCGAGTCTGGGCTGCGCTTGCGCATGCATCGCGGGCCGCCGAGTCTGTTCGGGCCGGCCCAGCAGTAGAGTTAGGGTTTCAAAAATGTTTTGTTTATTCTTTTTTCACAGATTTGTGTGCATGTTCAAAAATGTGTATCTCCTAGTTGGTAGCTTCAAATGATGTGGTTCCAATTTTGTTGAGTTCATGATAATGTCTAGTTTATATTAAAAATATAATTTATGCCATGTTGTGTTATGAAAAATGGAGTTGCTAATTATCTCTTTTAATCATGAAGGAAATAGGGGTAATTATATCTTTTTCTAGGTAGCTCCAAATGGCATGAAATTTTTATGGTGTACTACTCATATCATGAATAGCTTGTAGTTAAATTTTCATATATTTTGGACACTATATGTAGGAGATAGAAAATTCTCTTGTTTGCATGGATGGATCTTGTGTGAATTTTCATAATTTTTCTATACATCCAGTAAAGGTAAAATTTGGTGAGTGCTATTCTTATGCTAGAATGATGCTAGGAAAAATGAGAAATCTGTTGCTTGACACTTTTTAATAGGGTTTCCCAATTATGCTAGAAATAGACATGCCACCTGTTATTTTGGATACCGCAAGTTCTGCTTGCCCAATGGCTTTGAAATTTTTATGGTAGTCTATGTGAAGCATGAGATAGCTACTGTAATTTTTGTAGATTTTCTGAACAGTTTTACTATATATTGCTTTAATCACCTAATTGACTAAATAAATTAGAAAAGGATATTAAATAATTTATTTAGAAGTTGGCACTATACTTTCTGTTGTTCCTCTGGTATGCACAACAAGATGGTAAACTTGGTTTGGTACAGTTATGCTTTTGCATCATCACTAAATAATTAATTTAGTAAACCTATCATTTCTGGACTGATTCTAGGTTTACTTAAATTCGATTTGGTTAACGTAGGAATCATGCTTTGATGTTTACAAATGATTTGTAGAGAATTTCATAAGCTTTCCAGAATGTCCTCATGCAAGTCATTTGGATTTGTAGAACTCTTGTTGTGATTGAATTAAGGAACTACTCGTGTGCATATGAAACTTTAACTGTTGATTTAAGTATGCCTTTACTATTTCCTAAGCTTGTGGTAATGTTCCTAGGTGTTAGGCCTTTAACTGAAGATGAGCATCTTTATCTTAGGTTATGCAAGTTAGGTAAGTTGATCTCATTCTTCAAATTAAGTTAGATACATGTTTAAAGTGATTTGAATAGAGCTATTCTTAATCGGTAAACGAGTGTCCAGTGATGTTTTCGTTAAACATTTACTGTGATTCATTCATCATGAGCATCATGTCATTCCTTATGCATCCATGATATTTATCTTGTGCATCGGCATGCAATAGGTGTACCGGAAGGTGTGACACTACTGGAATTCGAGGAACCGAGCGGGGAGCAGCAGCAGCCAACACCGGAGATTTAGGAGGTGCAGCCCACGGGAGAGGTGCCAGACGAGGTCGCCGTTGAGTGCCCAGATCACCATCCATGCAACTTTGTGAAAGGCAAGCCCCGGAGCATATTAAGCCTCCTAATTTCCAAAATGCACTTAAAGTATTATTGTTACATATATATATTGTTGCATTAAGTTTAGCTGTTGGATGCAAACACTTGCTGCATTGGTTATCCAATCCTTGTCCAGATATTGATACCCTGAATCCTATGTAGCTCAGGTTCGTGTAGTGCTTAGCCCTACTTAAACGCGGTAGAAGTCGGGTGATTTCCTATCACCTGCGAGATATAGGGACATACATATGGCACAGTTGGCTATATTTGCTATCTCGAAAAACAACCTGTCTTAATTTGAAATGAAGACCCAGGCGGAGGCTTGCCAGGTTCTGCGATGACTCCGTCTGTGTCGCTTAAGGACTGAATCTTGGAGCCTTTCCTGCTCATGTTGAACGCTTGCCTCTCTCTTAGTTGGCCAGTGTCAAGACCGACCACGGCCGAGTAGCTCACCTCGGCCGGGAGTCGATAAGTATAAAGTGCGCCTCGGAAGGGAGCCGTGGGCGTGAGTCCAAGGGCGGTGATTTAAAAGTCCCGATCGTCTGGCGGAAGGGTAATCCACGAGAGTCTTGGCGCTTGATCGAACCCGCGAATTTGGTTCTGAGTTGTCCCAAAGGTGACCCACGGCTACCCTTGCAAAGTATGCCGGGTGAGAGTTAGAATACCCCTCACCTGAGTTGTAATTCGATTCGAGTCGCCGTCTCTCCGGTTAGTGAGAACTTGACGGGCTTATCTCCAAAGTAGATACACTAAATAACATAATGGTTCGAAATGATGATATGATGATGACACCTTATTATACCTGCTATGGTTAATATTGATTGCTCCTAATAAGTGAGTGCTCTAGTACATGTGCTAATCTAGTGGATGGTAAATGATGATAAGCTTGATGCTAAGTTTAAATTGGTTACTATGCTCATAAGCTCTTTTATGCAATCGTGTGTCCATTAGCCCACCTCATAAGCCTTGCATGACCCTTGGTGTCTTTTATTTCTGGTTTTGATGGGTAAGTCTAGTTGAGTACCTTCTCGTACTCGTGGTTTATCTCCCACCATTGCGGATGACCGGTTCTACTTTGGTTGTCTTTGCAAATCTTGCCTTCTCCCTTGTTGGGGATGAAGACTAGACCGTTAGGGCGTGGTCTCTCCTAGTTCTCGTATCTGAAGATGCTTTTGTGGGACATGACTAAGATCTGGCAATGTATTTGAAACTATGAAGTTATGTACTAAACTATGTTGCTTCCACAAATTTGAACTTGGTTTGTAATATTTTATTTGAACTCTGATGGATGTAATCCGAATGCTACTTGTGAAATGTTGTAACAAATGATGTGTTGTGTTGAATCACTACGGTCTTGGTTTGTATGTCGAGAGTTGGTTGAAATCCTTCGTGATTTCCGGACTACCGGGATTATGGGAGCTTAAGTACAGGAATTTGATCACTTCGGTGATTGTTTTTGTACTTACATTCTTATGATTTGGTCGGTTCTGTTACAGTGGGAAGAGCTTATGATGCGTGCCACCGACGCTAGGTTGGATACAAAGAGGGGTATCTCGATGGATGTTTCAACTAGGTGGAATTCTACCTACCTAATGCGGAGAGATGCCTTGTACTACAAGGATGCATTAGCTGAAGTCTTCAAATCACCGTAGGTATGCCAAGATTTCTCCATCTTCTGCTGAATGGGACAATGCATTGACAATTTATGGTTGCTTGAAGAAATTTTATGATCTCACTAAAATTCTAGCTAGCACTTCATATCCTACTGCAAACTTATTTTATAGAGGTTTCTGTGATATAAAGCTCTTGCTTGACGACTAGTGTTGTAGTGGAGATGCTACAATTAGAGATATGGCAATTGCTATGAATGACAAATTTGACAAATATTGGTAGCAGTCCAACATTGCTCTAGCTATAGCCTGTTTTCTTGAACCTAGGTATAAGAAAAGGCTGATAGAGTACTACATGAAGAAGTTCTATGGTGATCATTATCAAGTTGAACTTGATGAGTTTGTTACTATCGTAAAGAAATTGTACAACTTTTATGTTAATTCTGCTCCTACATCATCAAAGAAAATTAGTAAGGGGCTACACCTAGACCTAGTAACACAGCTGATATATTAATGGGAAATGTAGACCATGACCTAGAAGAATTCTTATATGATGCAAGTGAACCTGCTATGGTTGAGTCAAATGAGTTGGAGAGGTATATTGCAGAACCACTTCTGAAAATTGTTGGTGAGATTGACATCTTAGCATGGTGGAAAAACAAGAGAGAACAATATCCTATCCTTTCGCAAATTGTTCGGGATGTAATGGCCATATAGGTATCAACAGTAGCATCCGAGTTTGCTTTTAGTGCTGTTGGTCGTGTTGTTGATCCCTATCGTAGTCATCTTGATCCTGAGATGGTACATGCATTAATTTGCACAAAGGATTGGGTTGCTGCAGCAAGAAAAGGTGCTCATTTTATCTGTTTTTTAGTTAGACACACTTATAATTGTAGTAGAATAATGCATTGATTATTTTCCTTTCTCATTTTTTGTTCAGATTCTAAAATGGTTGGATCAATTGTGAGTGATCTTGAGGTTGAGGCTTTGGCTAATGTTGTGGCTAAACTGAAAATTGAGGTATGTTTATTAACTGCTTGCTCTGAAATATGCTAGTTGCTACATCTAATTTGAATTCACTTTGCAAACTTGTAGGAAAAGGACAAGGAGGGGGATGAGGAAGCAAAAGACATGAAAAGTGATCCTGACCTCATGGATGATGCTAATGAACTGTAGATGTTTTGTTATCTATTAGTGTTAATTGTTTCTTCTAGACTTGTATTTGTGTGTCTGGCTATCAGCTATTGTGTTAATACTTAAGACCAAGGGTCATGCACTTGTTAATTATTATATGCGCTTGAACTTGATCATGCACTTGGTAATTTTTATGTGCTTGGGTCATGCACTTGTTAATTGTTATGGACTCTATGGGTCAGTATTCCATATTGAATTTTCGTATACCGACCATGTTCAACATAATTCTACTAGAATTGGTTCGTTTTCGATATTCTGTAAGTTTGTGTTCGTTTTCGTGTCTAGCTTTACCATTTTCGCATTCATTTTTTTATTCAAATGTAAATGTAGAAAACGGTTGAGGGGTTTTTCCATCATTTTTGACTGTTTTCATCCCTATGAATGATGGCCTCGAAAGGTTCTATGGCCTATTGTGGAATTTGACTATACACCAAGGGATCCATGTCAACGGGTTTCCGTCTGATGGAGCCGATGTTTAGGTCACTGTAGATTGTTCCGACGGTCACCAATGCCATGTGCGCTCCGGTGGACAAACCATACTGGGCAATCTCTTCAAGGCGCCTTGGGATCCCCCTCAGCTAGGAATCCACCTTTGACAAAGAGGCAAGCCCTCCCGGCTGGGCATAGGCCACCTGGCAAGCAGCGCGGCCAGCCGCGACTATGCTCCTGAGATTATCCTCAAGGGATGACATCCGCAACACGTACTTTGCCTCCATGGCCAAAAGGGTCCCTGTGTGTAGCCAATTAGCTTCTACTGCCATGGCCTCTAGGTTCACATACTCAGACTTACACTCAGCAAGTTCATCCTTGAGGCACGTCGCCTTAGCCGACTCCGCTACGAACAAAGTGTATGAGTCAAAAAATCCGCATACAATCATAACACGATTCATTGTCGACAACAAGACATGCCTTGGAACTGCTTCTAGTGCTTCTCTGTCTCTTCCTGAGCAAACGCCTGCTTCTGCCTCTCCCTCTAGTATGCGAAGCCTGAGCATGGAAAGTGGCCTTCTCTCGGTATAGCTCGACAATAGCCTTGGCAACAGTTGAAAAGGTAATAAAGGTTTTACAAGCCTCATCAAACATTAAGGAGAATGATCTCGGTGGAAACCCCACCTTGGGTCTCGTCCTAATGGCACTTTAGGGCTGCCACCTCTCTTTCCAGCTCGGCTATTCGCACCTTTGCTTCATCGCCCAGCCGAGAGAACCTCTCCCGGATAAACGCAGACTTGGCCAAAGAATTCTTCTGAAGATACTACAAGAACAAGATAGCATAAGTCTTAGCTTCATTCAAAATGAATCAACCAAAGACTCAGGGGCTAGACCTATCAAGTCCATTGCACAGCCCTGAGTATAAACCAAGGGCACCTGATGCTCAAGGGCTAGGGCACCCAACGTGAATCGTACCTCCAAGGTAGCACTAAGGGAATCCCTAGACGAGATGCTCTTAGTCTTCACGGCATTGGCAAGGGCTTGTAGTGCAGCTGACAAACTATCCGTGTCTTTTGCCATCCCATCCAGCTTTCAGAAGCCTGAGACGAGACGACGTCGCTCCTCGACATCGTTGAACAAGCTCTCGCCTTCAGTGTCGAAAGCTTGCAGTGATGGACCTCCCCCTCCTTGTTCGGCCCAAAACCCAAGAGGAACCAGGCGGACATCATCCACCTGTGGGGGAGAGTTAATTCACAGCAAGACCCTCTCTAGGCCATCCTCTAGAATAACTTCTAGGGATGGCTCTAATGGGCCGGGCTCGTGGACCGCCTCAGTGATAGGCTCTTTCCCTTGGGCACCCACGCTAGGAACCCGAGCAGGTTTAGCCTACCCAAGCTCTGCCTAGATCACCAGAGAAACATCTTCCCGAGCATCCTCCAAAGGTGGTGCACCTATGTCGAAACTAGCCATGAAATCATTAAGGGTATGAGTGACCCAAATCCTCTCTGAAATACTCAAATCCTCACTCTCATTCGAGCGAACTCCTAGAGCTATGGTATCACTAGCACTGCCTAGCATGATCATTTCAGGCCACCTCTCGGTTGACAAGGCCTTCAACTCATCACCCGATAAGACCGTGAGATAAAGGAATTGAACTTACTTGTTCTCATTACTCAGGACATCCAGCAGTGTAGGCTTCATCTACCACCTATGCGAGGTTCCTAAATGCTGCTCGAAGGGGACATACTCCACCTTCAGGCTGAAGTTGCCAATGACTAAGACCGTCCTAGCTGATGGCTTGTCATCGGTGGGCCTAGGCGACCCTAGAGCCCTCAGCACTGCGAGCAACTCGTGGTAAGTCGAATTCACACACGCTAAGACCATAACTGGCCAAGGATAACCAACATACCTAGCACTACCATTGCCTGCACTTAGCGTTGCCTCTTTTTCTTCGAAGCTCCCTCATTGGTGCTGGCAGACTCTGCCATAGCCCTACACCTCCTCGTCTGCATGCCCGAACCGGCGCATTACGACTGACATGGCCTAAGCGGGGAGCGAGGCCAATGGCACCCAACTCCTCTCAAAGTGCGGATATCCCACCATTACTGGTGGATGTCTCTGCCCCATCGTCCTTCACTCCTAGACCTTGTCCAAAGGGGCCCTAGAGTGGTACTTCCGGCAATCCTACAAAATGGAGAAAGTTACACAAGGAAATCAGAGTGGGTCCTCAGCTGATCACCAAACAACTGACACCTTACTGAGTTTGCATCATCTCTTAGCTTCGAGCTCAGGGGCTCCACTAGACGGTCTTTGCTTGTGAGCTAGGATTTTGGACCTAGCACCTTGTTGGTAACAACCAACACCAAAAGCGTGGTCATTAGCTCGATGGGCTCCCCCGATAGACTAATGGTGTCAGGAGAGTCACACATCAGGGATGCACGTTCCCTTAGGTGCTGGATCCACCTTTGAAAGAAGGCCGCCAGGCAAGCCTGACCAGTAACCCCTCTCCTCTGGTGATAATCCTGTAGGTCACTCTCGAGTTCGTCTACTTCTTCCTGCTCAGACTCGGGAACCTCCTCTTTCTTTGCCAATGGCAGAGGGGGCAGGAGCTTGTGGGAGAAGGCCAGGGCCAAGCAGTCGTAAACATAAGAAAAACTTCTTTGCCCAATTTGGGACGTTGGAAGGGAGATCAATGTGAAAGAAGGGAGATTTGTCGGCTACCTTGATCCAAAGGCTGCCAGTGACCTTTCGGTCAGATTGAGGAAGAACATCAAAGCAATGATAGAACAACACCCAGTGGGGTTTGATTCCTGCGAAGTCCACACAATAGGAAATAAACATTGCCAGAAGCAGATCCTGTTCGGGGTCAGGTGGTGTACCTATGCGTCATGGTATCGGAGGAGATCTCAAACAAACTAGTGGATGGGCACCCCAAATCCGCGGCGGAAGAAGTCGACGAAGCTACAATCTCGCTAGAATCGGGGGCAGGCACATCCTAGCCAAGGGCACACCGGTAACCCAAAAGCTCCCTTGGCACCAGGAACCCCCCAACCACAAGATTCTTGATGTCCTTCTCCATTATTGTTGACACCTCCCACGAAGAATGGGGGATGGGACTCTGTCCCCCTTTGCTCTTCGAGCTCGTATCTTCTTCACTTACTGAACTAATGGTTTTGGGTTTCTTAGCCAGGGTCTTTCTCAGTGCCATGACTGTGACTACCGGGAGCAGGATCTAGATGTGACAACGTCTACTAGGTCAAGGTAAGCAAAGGAGTGAGCACTACTACTTTTGTTGGTGGCGACAAAGGGATGTACCATCTCCACCCTTGGCTAACCTATAAGGGAGGCTAATACTAGTCAAAAACCCTTATGGACCCTGGGCTTGAGGCCCAAAATTGCTGGTGAAACCGAAAGGACCAACATTTGGGAGCCACCAAAGCATGGCATAGCCCATCAAAGTGGCAGGTGCAGTCAGTGATTCTGGCTCAGAATCATGAAAGCCGAACCCTGCCATTTCTAGAGTGATGGGGATGTTCAGGGGGGGTCGCTAGCCGATCCTAAAACCTCTGGCCTCGAGGCTAAATAAATCCTTTGAATGTTTGGATAGGCTCCAAGTACCTTATTTCAGTGGATGTGTGCCCCTCTGGGGGAAACTGAAAAACTGGTCAGCCCATGGCTGCAACCAAAGTACAAGCTCCTGAAATCTAAAAAAAGAGTTCCATGACGTGCCCTAGCTAGTCAGGCTTCATCCTGCAGCTTCCGGATAGCGGACGTCACTTGTTCTACCCATTATTAACTCGACAGAATAGCTTACACCACAGCCACAGAGACTTACATGCGTTCTGTATTCGCCCAAGTAGTCCTTGAGCTCTCAGGATTGCTGGCTTCCGGAGCCATGAACGATCGCACTTGGTCGGAGAAAAATTTTAGATCGAGTCGCCTTGCATAACCCATAGTTACACTAACTACCCATTGGGTCGGGAAGGGGGCCCGTAAAAATGCAAGGTCGAATTTGACTGAACGAAATTGTTCAAACCACCCGATCTAATCGAGAAACAAGTAGTAGTATTCGAAATCAACAAAAGTCATTCTTTTTCAATTAAACTCTGCTACCTCTTACATCATCACGCTTATAATAACCAAAATCTATCAGAAACTGCTACAGTTATGATAAAACATCTAAGTTTAGGTTCAAGTTTGCTACTAAGGTGATGGACATCTCATGAAGCGTAGAAGTCAGACGAAGGTGCACTACAACCCTCTCCCTGCCTTCAACCTTCACAAGTTCGAACGACGCTTGGAAGATGATTCTAGGTGTCCCACCTCATGGAGCTTCCTCTAACATCCGAGAGGAGGAGAAACCCCACGAGGAGGGTGGCTCGTGCCACCTTCTGCGGCATCGGGGAGGAGCGAACAACGTCGACTCGGCGGTGTCAAGCCTCCAAATCAATATGCGAGAGCACCTAGGTCGAGATCTACAGGGTAAAGGGTTTCCTAGCAACATCAAGCTACCCTTTGCCCTCCGGTATTCCCTACAGATATACTAACCCGAGGACCTCCCGAGTGTCGACCACCGGTGAGCCTAGCCGCTGTGTCTTTGGCAACTCGGGCCACCAATGGTATTGTTCCTCCCCATCTTTGCGGAACTTCCTCTAACACCCAAGGAGAACGGCCGTCGCCAGGCCGCTGTGGAGCCCAATCTTGAAAGCCTTCTCCCAATGCCGGCGCGACCGTAGGGAATCGCCATGAAGAATCACCACTCTCACACCCTTCTAAGGCTAAGGGATTTGGGGAAGAAAGGAGGGGCCATTTATGGATGCAATGATTATATCTGTATGCTTTGTGTTCAATAAGCTATTAAGGGCCATTTATTGTTTTGTTATCACCACTGCCATTGGTGGTGCAAACGTCCAACTCCGTCGCTATACGTATTATGCAGCAGGGATAAAAGTGTATCACCTCTGAATCGTTTAGTAACCCGACAACAACTAAACGATCATCAAAGGCGGATCATGGTGCAAGGTGATGGTGACCATGACCTTTGTACTGATAGTTCATATGCTGAAGCGACGGTGATGTTTACCTCTACAAATGTCTCAGCCATCGAAGTGATAGCGAAGCTGCACCATAGACAGTCAGGCCAAAGTACAAAGTGATGGTGCTGGTGACCACTACACCAGTGGTTGATGTGCCCACATGACGGTGATGATAGCCTCCACACAAGCGGATCGTTTGTCAATGCGGTGGCGTTAGTGTATACCCACAGATGGGTCATGCTCCAATGCGACAGAAGTAAGGACCTTATCACGGACGGATCATAAGCCAATACAGCGGTGTAGGGTACACCACAGTTGGTCTTAGATTCTGGTGGTGATGGCTATGACCATCACTGTCGATAGCTTACTGTTGAGGCCAAAATGTTGCTGCGATGGGGGTTATGACGTGGCTGTGAAAGGTCCGAGTGTAGTAGTGCAAGAGACCCCTCGACCAACCCTTCTAGGACCACTTGGGGGCTCAGGGGCTATACCCATTGGGTACACTCATGTGCACCCTCAGGTCAGAGGATCAGACCAAGCTTGAGTAAGCCTGCTGCCTCTACTCAACGCTCGAGGCTCGCCTGAGACCGAGGCTCCTGATCAACAAGAGCCTGGACCCGATCCTTAGCCTTCCCTTGGCCTTAGATGCTAGCCAATGCCCAGGCACAAGAAGACACGACCCAAGCCATGAGGGCTCGGGGGCTCCTAGGTGATGCCCTACAAGCGCGGTGCTGTCAACCACTCCTAGATCCGATAGGGTCACACATGAGGTGGGACATAAGAAGACAAGCTCCTCCATGGACTCCACAAACTCGGGGGATCCCGGGCTCGCATGTCAGCCCCTCAAGCCACCCTCCTTCACCACTAAGAAGTCTCCAGAAGGCGCACATAGGGAGGCCAGTCCAAGTCGACATAGCTTGACACTCAGTGTCTTAGGATAGAACAATCGGACGATGCCCAGATATTCTTCGGCTCCACGACATCACCATGGTCCATAGAGCACCACTGCAAGACCCTTCGAGACTCCAGCGCATGTAGACAATAGGCTTATCCCCCAAACCACCATGTACCCAACCTATTTCGGTATATAAGGAATAGGTCTGAACCCATAGAGGGGGAGGAGGGTCGATCGAAGATAGATCATTCCATTCCTAATTGATCTGCTACTTCTCGGCATCGAGATCAGAGCAACCCAGAGAGGGGCACTGAGAGCTCCTCCACCACTTCTGTCGCCTACTTTCTCTCTGACTAGGGGAAGGCTCCACCGGTGGCGAGGCAACCTTAGGATTAGCACCGAGCTACCCCCTACCAAATCTCTCTCTTTCTCCTATACACATTGTTGTAACCCCTCAATTTTGGGTGCTCTTGAGTGTAAGGATCATCAGCTACTAGATGTAGGGCATCGATCGGCCTAAACTAGGATAAACCGTTACGTCCCCTCTGTGATTCTTGTGTTCTTGAGTCCACCCGAGCTACCGGAGACACGTACTCTAACACCACCTCGAACGATAATGCTTATCGTGGTTTTGACCTCACGACAGCTGGAGCGCCAGGTAGGGGGCAACAACAAGTGTGATTCAGGCTCTATGGTGGCCGAAGCCACCCACCTCGTCATCGGAGCAGGTGGTGCCACCCCAGACAGCAGCATCTGCTTCCTCGCTGAGTTCTCTATCATGGTCGGCGCCTTTGCTCCGGGCTAAGTCCTCAAGTTTGGGAGCCTGGCCTACATCGCCGACTGCTATGGTGAGCTCCACCCGCTCAATGAGGTCCTGCCGGTGGGCAATGAGCCCTCGGCGCTGCCTACTCCACCGGGCCTCCTAGGAGCAGATCTCAAGGTCCTAGCCTAGCAGATCGAGCATGGTCTGGGTGCACACCCCACCATGTCGGACCACCGCCAGATGTTCTATATGGTGGACAATGTCCATCACAAGATCGCCACTGGCGAGGTGCTCCCGTCGCTTGACTGCTTCTGGTACTACCTCCCGAACCTACCTTTTGGGATACAAAATGCGGTGGCATCCTTACAGCTAGAGCGGGAGCACCTCCTCAGTCATGAGGCATCATGAAGTGCCATCCTATCCGGTGTGGCGGGGACCAACATCCCCTCGCCACACACCTTCCTCGAGATCCTCTTGGGGAATGGCCCATAGTACGACTCCGATGACATCGACTGCTACACCCTGCCTTGCATGTGCTACCACATCGATGGCGAGGACCCCATCGAGGAGGTGCCTAAGCTCATGCCGCCGAACCAGAGTCCCCACAGCCGCGTGAACTACCTTCAAAAGATGGCAGCTCGCCTGTAGGTTTGGTAGGCTGGCCTAGAAGCCACCGAGGCAGAGCTCAAGCTCCAAAGGTAGGTGCTTGCATGGCAGTAAGCCCCGTAGGGCCGTGTCAATGATGATGACACCTGCATGGGGGCTCCTAGCACCCTGTGCTTCATCCGAGCAGCCTACAATATTGCGGCCGATGCCTGACAGTTGGAGGGCAACTCCGACACACTAGACCCAAAGATCAATGAGTGGCTGCATGAGGCAAGATGGCTCCTTCGTGTCACCCTCGAGCAGCAGGCCAAGAGCTCAGCTTCCCAATGTTGTGCCACGCTCTCTCAACTGTCCTAGCCAACGACCACCATCAATAGGGACAGCTCCAACACGCACGCCGCGCCGCTAGGTAGAGGTAGCGGTGACTCCTCCAGCAGCAGTTTCAACCAACCGCGGAACAAGGGTGCCAAGCCCTGGCAGGAACGAAGGCATGAGCTTTCCCCTCGTCTTGCCTTCTTCCAGCCAACGCACCCACTCCACCTATACCTACTCACCATCGACACTGACCGTGCCATGCTCCTACTTGCTATAGACGATGACCGCACCGTGCTAGTGCTCGATGGCTTCCAGTACTGGAGCATCGACGGTGACATGGTATGTGTGCTGACATGGTATCCCCAATGTGGCACTTAGGTGCATGTCAGTAGCGTGCATAGCTGTTGGTACGGTGGCCTGTGGCTTCCGAAGGAAGGATATAGACTTAGGCTATGTTTGGAAGATCGGTTTTAGAGCCAAAACTGATGTAAATTACAGGCACAAATTTTTTACGATCATATTGAGGAGAATGTTGTTCGTAAGAGTTGTGAGCCTATTTAATTTACCATTGGATTGAGCCAAAACTAGTGGAAAAAATGTCATGTGAGAAGGCTAGAAAAAAATTATGATAACTATCGGGTTCGTCTTCTCCATGACTCCGCTCGTTCGTACGCCTTGGCAGTAGCCGGTGGATTCGGGTGTTGGTTTAATAGCTCCCATGGATTAGCATCACTACCATACGAATTAGGTGCTCTCGGTCGATGAGCCCTGGGTGGGCGATGCACCGCCACCGCTAGACACTCCGTCGATGCCCCATGCGCTAATGGCTCCTGACGTGCCGCCATGGCCTGCCACCACCAGACGCTCCACCAATGCCCCACGCACTGATGGCTCCCGACGCGCTGCTGTGACCTTATGTGGCTCTGTAATGATCCGAGTTCGTTACAACCTAGGCAGACATTTTTGGTCATCGGAGAAAGCAACCACCCGAACTTCTGTGAAGATCCCTGGTGCTCTAAACTCGAATGATCACTATGAAACCACCAAAGATTAATCATAATCTTCCCCGGATAGCCATGGTTAGGCTCACACCCCAAGCAAGGAAAGGAACCTCAAATGGGACAAGGATATCCTATTGACATCATCAACACCAACTCAACCTCAGAGATTACATCAAGACACAATAACTAGGTCTCCATTGCCAACCCACTTGATAGTTGAATCAATTTAGTAAAGATAGTAGGTTACCGGACAGTCCGCTAGATCTATTGGAGTATCTGATAAATCTCAGATCAGCAGCAAAATGTGGCAAATGAGTTGTTTGCCACTTATGGAAGTGGGACCCATATGTCAGCACAAAATGGGATAGATATTTCTTAGCTAAAGCCACTCTCTCTCACTCATCCTCCCATTTGCAATATTCACTCTCTCTCTCTCTACCCACTCAAGAACAAGCAAGAACCCTAAGAGCTAGAGAGGGGAGGGATTGGAGAAGAGATTGAAGGAAGTAAGGGAGAGGAAGGAGGGAAGCATCAGCAGCAACTCATGGACACCCTTCACCCCCTCAACCCCCTTCATGGTGAGCTCAAGAAGAATCACCCTTATTTCTTGGATTTTCCACCCAAAGATCTAATCAATAGTTTGTGATGCAAGATTGGAAGTTTCTTGTTGGTGGTGGTTCCATCATATGTAAGTAAGTTCAAGAAGTTCTTATCTAGCTCAATCACCCAACAACTCCATGGATTACCTTTTGATTCACCTCTTTGGAATGTTTGCAAGACAGAGTCCATATGAAGTCAAGTCATGAATGGATGGGGAAGTAGGAATGGAGAAGGTTTGGATCTTCAAGTTTTGGCTACAGAAGCTCTCAAATTCTAGAGCTAAGGATCCCATCTCAATCTCATGGCTTTATCTTCATATCCTCATATCTCTAAGTTTGATCCTAAACCTATAGCCACACTTAGCAAAACAAGCTTCGAACCCAACTATCTTGAGCCCAATAAGCCACCTAAGCTACCCTAGAGATATCTTGCACATGCATAGATCATAGCTCAACACATCTAAGCTTGAAACCCCAAGATCACCCAAGAACATAGGTTCTGTCGACCATTTGACGGAGTATCCGCCAACCCCAGGAAGCCTCCCATCAGAGCCTTATCTCCTATCAACCTAAGTCAATAGAGTGTCCGTGGCTTCACTGGAGTGTCCGTTGATTTATAAGAGTGCCAAACCTAAGAACCCTAGAGCACAGAGTCCTCAGCGGAGCGTCCGTGACCTCTCATGAAGTGTCCATTGATTTATAGACTCAGTAACCTAGAAAACCTGAGACCTCCCAGTTCCTACCGAAGTGTTCGTCACCTTTGATGGAGTGTCCGTTAACCCTAACAGAGTCAAACTAGACCTAAGTCACCTCAAAGCCCCACCCAACATAGTGTCTGCCACCTTTGTTGGAGTGTCCATCAAGCTAACAGTAAGGATGATGTTGCCTAGGTAGCTTACCCAAGAGGTCAACAATACTAGGTTAGGCTTAGTTGCAAATAGTGCAATAGTAGAGACATAATTAGACGTCTCTCCCCAAGTTCCAAAGCAAGCCCTTGCCTTCAAGTCCCCATCGGTTATCTTCAATCCCGATCTTCATCTTCTTTCAGGAGCCAAGTAGCGTGAGGACGTGTGTGAGTTGTTGTCTACAACTTTGAATTCGTTCGAGCGGCAAAACCAGGTAGGCACCCCACTACTATGAGCCCTATTTTGGATGCTTATTGTGTTTCATTATGAGTTATGCATTTCATGTAGATTTGGTTAATCAACTTAATGATGCTTCACTAAGTTAGAACTACTCACCTTGTAATTAGAGCCTTCTTTTAATCAATGGGTTTGGTAACGTCTAATTGCTTACTTGCTTAGTAACGGTAGAAGTCAAGTATGAGAAGGGAACTCATGTTTGCGCGTGTAGTATGCTACAGTAGGTTAATTTAACTACTAAAATGAATGAGGGCCACAACTTGGTTATCTTCACTAATCTTGATTAAGGACTCAACCTAATCTTGATATATAAACTTAAGGATCAACTTGACTAATCTTGCTCAAGCGAGGGGTAGGTCACTGTGAGTGTGGGATCTCAAGTGACATAGCTCGTGGAGCAGTTAAGGACCATGCATTAGGATACATAAGTCTGAGTAACCGCCCGTACAGACCACATGTCTCATATGGGGGCGGCAAGCCTAGTAAATAATAACAACTGGTCTATCCGTGAGACTGGCAAGAAGGTGGCGCCGGTGAGTGGGTGGTACCACTAGCACTAACCAGGCACCAGTCGAACCTTTCATGAGATATTCGGGCCGATGTAGGGAAAGGTTGGAAGACACGAGGCAACCCTTATCTTGTGCATAAGGTATGGTGGTTAGTCCCATTCTTCCATGTGGATACAAGTCGTACACCTCTGTAGAGTTTTGAAAGCCTAAAGTCCCTCAGGACAGACCCCTTATGGTTGTTCCTACTTAATATACCCATGGTAGTCATAATGATAGAACGATGTTGATCACTCTGTTTGGATATCGTACCCTTTAATGCTAATATCTCTAATAATCAAATCATAGCATGCCATTAAGAAACGCCATATGCTTTTCAGCAAATGTACAAATGCCTGATAATACCCTTGCATCCACCAAATACTTATATGTTGGAATTAAGTCCCGTGAGTACAAAATGTACTCACGGTGTTGCCGTTAAGTTGTTTTGCAGGTGTTGTTGCCTTGGTGGATGTGAGGTAATGCTCTATTCACCGCTGCATAGTAGACCTTGCATTGGGCGAATCGAAGATGAGCTATGAATTAACTCCGATAAGAATTCGAGTGAATTGCCAAAGAGTTGAACCTAGAGGGAAATCCCAAAAATTGAGTAAACTCTGTGTACCATGTAATTTCCCGTAATTATAATGATCTTGATAGTTGGGCATGTGTTGGTAGTCACTATCAATCAAATCCAATAGCCAATTATAGTCCAAAACAAGATAAATAAACAATCTTTTGACACATATGCCTTTATTATTGATATAGTTCCACTTGTATTGGAGAAAACCTATTTTGCAGGACACACATTCGAATACAAATGGAAAATAAGCAAAACCAAGCAAAAGGCGCAATGTAGAAAGTGTAATGCAGAAATGCACAAAGGAAATACATGAAGAAGCCCACCTACACATTGAATATGGGCTGAGCACCAACATGGGAGGGGCCTAGGCCCACCCAGGAACCGACCACATGAAGGCAGTCATGAGGAGACCCCACCTAGGTGCGGCCGTACCCCTACTGCTACCACCTAGGCCTGGCTTCCTCAGGTGGTTGCATGCCGCCATGTATAGTTGGTCCATGGAGGTTTCCTAATTTTCCAGCACCAAACCGACCTCCATGCCACTATATACAAAGAGGAGGAGCTCACCATTCAACACACACAACCATTTGAAGCTACACACCTCACCTCTCTACTTGTACTCTCTTAGTTTTAGTAGTATTATTGTGAGCTAGCAAGAGCTATCAAGGAGGGCTTGGCTCCTTGGAAGAAGAGTGACATCTTGGTATGAATACTATGAAGAGTTCTTCCAAAGTCTTGCTCTCATATCATTTATATAGTAGTGCATATGAACTAGAATATAGTTGTCTTGTTATAATCATGATATATGAACTAGCATATAGTTTGTGTGTTATGATCTTAACATGTTTAACTTTATGCTTAATCATTCATATGACTTGTATGGGTAGAAGTAGAGCTAGGGTTGAGGTGACGGTTCATTGTTCCTTCGGGTTTCCCCATATTCTTGCTTGTCGATCTGTAGGGTTAGAGTCCCGGGGGGATATGGGTAGTTTCCTTGTACACGGGCGCGATGCTCGGGTACACGGGAACCTTCAGATATGACGGTGCCCCATGGTTGAGGGGTAGGCGGCAGGTGGTGACAGCCCTGTCTGTCCCTTGTAACCCCCCACGTTCGGGTACTATGTAGAAGTCTTAAAGTCTCCCATGTGCTAGTAGACCAGTTCCTAGAGATCTCCCCGTTCATCTCACACTTAGTTCTAACTCTAGTCATATAACTTATATGATCATTAACTATTCTTTGCACGGCTATATTAGAACATGCCTGCTCCACATAGGAACATTCTTTTATTTTTTGTTTTCCTTTTATCCTTGAGGTTGGACCAGATGCGTGTCCACTATCCTTAAAATACCATTTTTACCCCTGTCATGAACTATTGGTCCACTATGCAAGTATATAATCTTGTTCATGCTCATGCTAGACTCTCATACCTTGCCCTCCTTTGGGAAAATATAAATAACGATACCCTGAATACTTTCGGGTGAAATGCTAGAACGATAGATCCGTGCGCTTGTGGATATTTCTGTAATCATTAAGAACTATCGTAGTCGATGTTTCTTGGTGGCATCACTAAGGTTAACTCAATCTTAGTGATGGTGGTAAGAAATACCAACAGGCATTTCTGGCACCATTGCCGGTGGACTTAAAACCTCCACACTTGGAGATTGCGCTAAGAAATGCCGACAAACATTTCTGGCACTGTTGCCGGGGAGGGCATAGGTTAAAGAATCTAGTAGGACATGATCATGAGCACATGCATGTAATGGTAGCCATAGGTTTTGTAGGCTAATTCTACTTGTTTTCTTCCTATTGTGGATGAAAATAGGATAGTGTATGATCGGTTACAACCTACTAGAAAACTACATTGATAATCTAGAGGCGCTCCTAAGGAAGAATAGGCCCCATACCGCTTCTTCCTACACTACTCCACCGGTAGTTGAGCTAGTCACCCCCGTACCATCTGCTACTACCAAAATGGCCAAGTCACTCCATGACTACTCCACGCCCATTGTTGCCAATGTGCCCATTGGGCCCGCTATCAACACGGGAGCTGGAAACTTTGAGCTATGTACTGGCCTCATTACGATGGTACAGGCAAACCAATTCTATGGTTTGCCTAGCGAGGACACGAGTGCACACTTGCAACACTTCCTAGAGCTATGCTACACTATTGTCATCAAAGACGTCGCACCAGCTGGCATAAGGCTCCGTCTATTTCCCTTCTCCCTCGTGGGGAAGGCAAAATAGTGGTTGTACGAAGAGAAGGAAGCTGTCATCACATGGGACAAATATTCTGTGGCGTTCCTTGTGAAGTTTTTCCCCATGGGCAAAACCAATGCCTAGAGGGGGGAAATTTCAAACTTCTAGCAAAATCACAAGGAATGCATCCCCTGGCGTGGGAGAGGCTACAAGATTACATCCAAGCCTGCCCACACCTCGGAATGGAGAATTGGCTCATGCTCCAGAATTTCTATGAAGGGCATATGCCCATGTCAAAGGGGCATGTAGATGCCGCTGCTGGAGGAGCATTCCTTTCCCTAACCATCACTTATGCCACAGCCCTCATCGAGAAGATGGTGGCTAATCAGAGCTGGGGAGAGGAACGCAAGCAACAAAAAGGCATGCATACCGTGAAGGAGGTAGATATGCTTGCCGCAAAAATGGATTTGTTACTAAAGAGGCTTGACAAGTGTGGCGCGACAAGTAGGCAATGAAGGGCACTGTCAAAGCCATGGACTCGCAAATGACTTGCGAGGTCTGTGGAGAAGTCGAACATTCGGGGAATAACTGCCCCAAAACTCATGAAGAAGCATCATACATCAATAACGAGTACCGACATGGTAAGAATAATGGGTGGAACAATCAGTCCTGCCCGCAAGGAGGTAATTCGAATTTCAACTAAAATTTCAATTCGAATCAACCTTCCTTGAAAGACCTAGTTTTAAGTCAAGCAAAAATAAATGAAAGTTTAACTGAAAAGCTAACATATAATGACAAAATGTTAGAAAATTTTAACTTTAAAATAGAAGGTTTATATTCCTCTGTTAAAAATCAATTGTGCTTTAACAAAATGATAGAAACAAAATTAGCTCAAATTGCTGCTACTATTCCTGTTAATAATGAAGGGAAGATCCCGGGGTAACTCGAGAATTCTCTTGAAAAAGTTAATGTGGTGACGACGAGGGGTGGTAAGTCCACTCGTGATCCACCAAACCCAAACCATAAAACAGGAAAAGCACAAGGGCAATAGGAGGACGGACCTTCATCATCAACAAAAACACAAAAATATCAGGAAGAAGATGACGAAATGGCACTGCAAGATTTTGTCGATACAAGCTACTTGCCATTTCCCACAAGAAAGAGGAAGCATGCCGTGGATGATCAATTTGCTCGATTTGTAGAGATGATAGAGAAGATACATGTGAGCGTTCCCTTAATGGACGTCTTACATGTAACTTCTTATGAAAAATATATCAAGGACATCATCAACAACAAAAGACCCTTGCCATCCATGGAGGTCGTCAAGCTGACAGAAGAGTGTAGCGCTGCTATACCCAACCGTCTACCTAAAAAAGAAGGACATTGGGTGCCCTACCATCTCATGCTCAATTGGCACCCAGCAGTTTGATCATGCCTTATGCGACCTAGGGGCTAGTGTCAGCGTGATGCTGTGGGGGTATGCCCCCTCGGTACCCACAAGACAAGACATGGGCCGCACCATCAGAGGTGGCCCAGCCCACAAGATCAAGGCGTGCACCGCAAGATATTGTATAGTACAAAATAGGATACTTTTCTTGTAACCCTACCCCTCTAGAGTATATAAGGAGAGGCAGGGGTCATCTACATACAAGGGCAAGATCAATACAATACACTAAAGACACAGGACGTAGGGTATTACGGTGACCAGACGGCCCGAACCTGTCTAAATCGCTGTCTCTACGCCTTGTGTCACCATCCGGTTCCTGATTACGCGCACCTCCACCGACAAATCTACCATCGCCGGATACCCCTCGGTGGACTGCCGAGCATCTTTTGTTGACAGTTGGCGTGCCAGGTTGGGGGTGTGCGCTTGATCCCCTGGCAAACTAGATGGGATCTCAAGATTGATGCCGCTCGTGGCAACCTGACTTCCTGCGGCGGCGTGCTTCAGTTGCCTAACAGATTGGAATCACCGACAACGTGTGGGCACTCGATGGCAAATGTCCCACATCTTCGAGCCGACGCCCCCATCCACAAGCTACACCAAGATTCAATCCACATGCAAGCAAACAAGGAAGGAGGTGCTCGCGTACATCTACAGAGCCATGCAAATCAAAGCACCACACATCCATGACGTTGATCTCCAAAGCCGTGCGGGCTATTTATAGAAAGCATGCATGTATTCAAGCATATACATCTACAGAGCCACAATGCACACACGTACAACGTACATGTGCATGCATCGTGCCCAATCACCGCTTCCAAGCCGAGTACAGCGAGTCTTGAAGATGACTACTATTTTCATCTTGTAACAACAAGCTCTCCGACACCAACACGATTGCTGAGATGAGTTTCCAACCATCGAACAAGTTGCCCGACCGCATCAAGCGACTATGTCCGTTCAACTATGACTCCGCATACCCGTTCGAGCCGTCAAATGAACCATCTAAGCCGTGAAGCGAGCTGCCCATGTCTCCGACCAGCATCATAAGGATGACGTCGCCTGGACTACTTACTCCGACCACCTACCGTGTCGCAACGATGATCGCCGCAAAGAACGGCGCCGTGACAACCATGACCGCCACCATGATGACAATTCAGAAAGCTCGAGGGCCGGGCAATTTCGTCAACGCCGACCAAATAATGCCATACACCGTCGACCAGACGTTCTGTCTAAAGCTAAGTCACGCTTTAATATTTTTCTAAATATTCTCCAATCTTCGTATATCGCCATAATGTTTCTCTGAGCTGTTTTCTCCATGTTTGCTCTCCAAACGATTTTCTGAACCCCCGAACAGTCATGTTGATGCTCGGATGTCCTCAGAGACGGCCCTATCTCTGGCTCCTCCCTACACATGCTATGGGCTCCGCGCTCTGCGTTATGGGTGGTCGGCAGCAGTTCCTTGGTGACGCCTGTTCCTCCTACACGTGCACGGGCTCCACGCTCGACGTTATGGACTATGGGCTAGCTAGGGCTGGAGACTCATCTACACACTAACTGGTCGGGTGGTTTATATTAAATATAATTACATCTTCACACCAACTGATCACCGAGCTACATATGCTATTTCATCGACATTGCTCTGATTTTTCTCTAGAGTTCATATATTTTTACATCATGTACTACCCATTCTACATATTTGTATTGCATGATCATCATCCAGCTGATCGGATCACCTGATGCTCGGACTTCTCCACTGATCAATTGGTCGGACCGCTAGGTTCTTCGACTTCGTCGCCGACCAGTTGATCGGACTGTTCGTCGGTCGCTTCTACTCAATACTCACTTCGCCACCAACCAGTCGACCAGACTGTTCGTCGCTCGTGCTTCATCTCCAGCTACGTCGGTTACTCCTCGGCCCTCAGATTCTTCATGCTCGAGGACTAAGTGGGCACACTTCACACCACTTCACCTTGCGGACATCGCCAGCTACTCCGGGGACTCCTCGGTGCTCGGACATCACCGCCTACGCCAGGAACACCTCGGTGCTCGGACATCGCCAGCTACGCCAGGAACTCCTCGCTGCTCGTACATCGCTAGCTATGCCAGGAACTCCTCGGTGCTCGGATATCGCTGCCTACGCTAGGGGCTCCTCAGTGTTCGGACATCGTCAGCTACGCCAGGAACTCCTCGCTGCTCGGACGTCGCCAGCTGCGCTGTGAACTCCTCGGTGCTCGGACATCGTCGCCTACGCCAGGGACTCCTCGGTGCTCAGACATCGCCAGTGATGCCGGGAACTCCTCGCTGCTCAGACATCGCCAGCTGCGCCAGGTGAAGCGACCTGATTTCCACAAAGGGAAATCCACAGAGTCGAAGTGTAATAAGACCGTTGTAGATCATATTACCCAAATTCCAGTCGAATATCACATCCATACAACGATAATATCAGAGTACAAATAGTGCGGAATTACATAAATTAGTACATCGCCGCATTGGTGGAATCAAAAGTAGCATTCATTCAGAACAGCTTGAAGATAAGATCGCCAAACTCGAGCGTAGGAACGAACCCCTCAACTGTCAAACTCCTCAGAGCTATACTCCTCAGCAGAACCTGTGTGCTAAAATTTATCAGTACGATTTGTACTGGCCACTCCCACCCTATGAGCATTGCTTTGTGGAAATTGGATGCAAGTTGGATATAATCAAAAGGAACCTATAAGGCTAGGGTTTCCTATGTATTAGCATATCAAGTACATAATAATAGTTGGTCAAGTTTTAACACCATTCTCACACCCATTCCACCCCATTCCCATTCCAGAGCCAGGTTTCGATCCTGGGATCGATACACCACCATCTCCACACCATCACCATACCACACCCATACCATCACTCAGTCGACAGGCCAACTCCCTCATGGCACTGTCTCAAGGCCCGTAGCCCCTGGCTACGTCCGAACACTCACTCCTGGGGGGGAGAAGAAAAGGACTCATCTCACTATCTAGTTTAAGCGAAACCCAGGAAAGGTCCATAGCTGACAGGTCAGCATATGTATCGATCGATCAACCATACACTCTACAGAGGTTTTACATAACCACAAGATCTGCCTTCCTCATTGACCGTCGTCAACTGGGCTGATTCCGGCAACCGTCATTAACTGGGCTGATTCCGGCCGCTTGCTAGCCTAGGATAATGCCACTCTACCATTCAGCCCTGGTACGCCCCAAGTCTAGTCTGGGGTGGCTGAAACTGTGAGTCATGAGCCAGGTCCACAAGGTCTCCATGAAGTCTCGGAAGGGTGTGGGGGAAATCCTCCGCGCCCCGTACCTCCCTCACACTGTCCGCTATCAACCTAGCAGTAGTGGCAATACCCTACCAAGTAGTCCGGCCGTCCCGCACCATATAGGGCGAGTGGTATGTAAGGCTTCCCGGTGAATCTGAGTACTAGTAAGTCCTTAGGGATGACCAAGCCAGAATGTCTTCATCAGGGTTTCCATTTACCATGCCACCACAGCACCTCCACCTTGGGCTCCTCCCATCACAGGTTCACACCTAGGGCCACCTCATATACCATTTGCCCACCATAGGTATCCATTCCAGGGGTGCCTAGGTAGCACCCCACGGCAAGACTTGCCCCAGGCTCGTCGTATACTCCAACTTGGTCGACACAACCCTCACCCTCCACGCACCCAAGTCACACACGCAGCACTCTCCCCATGGTCCAGATAACACCAGTTTCCACCACGCATCAATGTAGTGCAAGCGTAGTAGAAGTAATAAGCAAGGAAATATAATAGCAAGCATGTGACTAGCCTAATAGCAGGGTGAGCAGGGGTAAGGTTGCGTCAAGGTAAAGGCCATCAAGAAAGCATACTACCATGCAAGTCCTACCATAGTGTGATCATGACAACAAAGTAAGCACTAGCATTTCTATTTTAGCCATGCGTAATAGGTGCTATGAGATTGGGTGGGATGTGGCACCTTTAGTGTAGTCGTCTCCATACTCCTCATGGTACTCACGATCCTCGTCCATCCGGTTCTCCTCTGAGTCTGCAAACGATTGCATTATAGTCGCGTTAGCGACGTCTATAGAATAGCACAAAGAAGCAATGAAGATTCAAAAGAGCCAAATGCACTCAAACATGGGTTCATTGCATAGAGCTCAATTTTAGATGAATTTTGGTCCTGGTCTTGTATTTTTCTGAGATCGTATGAATTAGTTATATATTTCCGAGGATTAAATTAAGGCTGATTAATTCAGGGTTGACACGTGTCAGACTGTGACTGGTTCTCATGGTCTTGGAGTGGTGTATCAGCTGGTGTGGTGGTCGGAGAGGTCGCAGAGGTGGTTAGAAAGGTTGCAGCGATGGTCGGAGAGATCACTGAAGTGGTCGGAGAGCTCGCCGACATGGTCGGTGAGATCGCCGAGGTGGTCGGAAAGGTCGCCGAGGTGGTCGGAAGGCTGGCCAAGGTGGTTGGAGAGCTTCACCGACGTGGTCGGTGAGGTCACTGGGGTCCCCGACGCTGGCGTGGTCTCAATGACGTCAGCACGGTGTCATCATCCTGGTTGGTCACTGACAGGTGGGTTCGGGGTCAAATAGTGACTGACAGGTGAGGCACGGATCATGGTGAACCCGCCTGCGTTGGTCCATAGACCGCAGAGCCGATCTATGAAGGACTTAGTCCACTTACTCCTTCCTAGTGTTCGGTTCATGTGCACCAAGTGCTCAAACGTGTGGCCGGCGAGGGGAAAACCACAATCTTCTTCCCCATCGTGCTCCTGCCGGTGGTGAGCTCATCGGCGAGCCCCTACAATGGTGTGGGTGTGCGATTAAGCTGGGCAAAAGCTTGGCCTTGCCATGGCGGGTGTCCCAGTGAAGTTAACGTGGTGGTCGGGCAGCTCCAGTTGGCTGGCCGTGGTGAACGGCGACGTGGGTTCGTCGGTGTGCATGGACAGGCTGCAGTGGTAGCGAGAGTCGAGTTGGAGGAGCGTGTGAGCTCCATGGTGCTTCTACGCCCATGGCGAGCAGGACGAAGGGGCTCCGGGAGCTCTCGACACCTTCGACCACGGTGGTTGGGGCAAAACGGAGGCGGTGGCGCTCCGACGAGGTGCGGTGCAGCAACGTAGGGCTCCGGTGACGTTCATGGCGAGTACAGATAGCACGGTGAGCGGCGAACAACGTGGCTCACCGTAGGGCTCGTGGCGGTAGGATGGCGGTGCAGTGGCGAGGCGAGGCCGTGATGAGGCGATACAGTGCCGTGCTGAGCAGCTACGTCGCTGTAGCCGATCAGGGCGACGCTCCTAGCTCTGGCGAGGTCCGATTCCGTAGCGTCTTCCTTCTCCTCCTTGCTTCTTCCTCCTCCCTCTCTCTCGGCTTGACACGGGGTGGTGCTATGCCACCAGCGGCTCGTGGGCGTTGGCTTTTATAGCTGAGCTCCAAGGGCTCCAATGGCGGACAGTGATCGGGTGGTGGCGATGCGTGCGACGCATCCGACGGCCCGCATGCGGTAGCGTAGGCGCGGCACAAGGGGAAATAGGGTCATGTGATGTGCGTGACCCTAGGCCCGCGTCTGCTCCGTGGTCGGCTCCTGGTCGCAGAAGAGGTTGGCATGGGGAGAAAGATGATCCTGCAGCTGGGGTGGCTGACGCGTGGGGTCCGGTTTGTTAGCTTGTCCTGATGCGGCGGCGTGTGGTGCGTGACGGCTGACGGGCGGGTCCAGCTTGTCAGCGGCTGCGCGTGTGAGCGGCGAGGCTTGGCTAGGCTAGCTGGGCCGGTCAAGGTAGGCTGGGCTGAGCTGCTGCCTCCCTCCTTTTCCTTTCTCTTTTATTTCTTTTGCTTTGATTCAAACTTAGTTAGAGTTTAAACTTGAGCTTCGAGCTATGTAGTGGGTCCCACAAGGTGTTTCAATTGGTGGTCAAAATACATCCCATATATTAGGGATTATTGGCTATTTTTGTTATTCAAAAATAGTTGAAGTTTTATATAGGGGTGTTTTATTCTTCCAACAAATAATTCTTTACTTAGGGTTTATCATAAATATTAAGTAAGTTAGTTAAACAATACATAAAGCAAAAGAATCCAAATCACAAGTGGAATTAAGGATGCATGCATGATTTGTTTATTTAGGAATTTAATTACACATGTGGCATAAAACCAAGCTATGCTTATGAGTTTAACCTAGTTGGGTCACATCTAATCCAAAACTAGGGTTTGGCTTCTACATGTGTCACTCAACATCACATAGGGCTTTGAAGAAAAAATTTTGTAGTTGTGATTTTTTGTGTGCGGATTTTTGGGTTGTTACAGTCGTACCCCCTTAACAGAATCTCGTCCCCGAGATTAAAGCGTAACGTACCCTTCGAAGAGATAAGGATATCGTAGCCGGAGGTCAGACTCTTTCTCCCATGTTGCTTCTCTTAGTGTGATTGCTCCATTGGACCTTTCACATAGGAATAGTTTTGCTTCGGGTCTCTTTGGTATCTCTACCCAGAATTCTGATAGGATGTTCTTTATACTCAAGTGTATCTTGAATGTCAAGTGTATCAGTTGGAACTACTTCATCGGGCACTCTCAAACACTTGCGTAGCTGTGAGACATGGAATACGGGATGTACACCCGCCAATTCCTCAAGTAGCTCAAGTTTGTAGGCGAGCTTTCCAATCCTCATGCAAATCTTGTATGGGCCAATAAATCTAGGGGCAAGCTTCCCTTTCACATGGAAACTAACAGTCCCACGTAGCGGTGATACCTTGAGATAGATGAAGTCTCCCACATTGAACTCAAGTTTTCTTCTCCTTTTATCAGCATAGCTCTTGTATCGACTTTGTGCAATTCTCAAATTCTCCTTCACTTGAGCAACTCCTTCTTCTGCATCTTGTATTTTAGCGGAATCAAAGAACGATCTTTCACCCGGTTGAGACCACATCAAAGGTGTCTTACAAGGTCTACCATACAGAGCTTCAAATGGCGACATCTTGATACTAGCTTGGTAGCTATTGTTGTAAGAGAACTCTGCATAGGGTAAGCATTTCTCCCAATCAGAGCCATAATTCAGTACACTAGCGCGAAGCATGCCTTCTAAGATCTGAGTTACTCATTCTGTCTGTCCATCTGTCTGTGGGTGATAAGTGGTACTGAAATCAAGTTTGGTTCCAATGGACTTGTGCAGGGCTTCCTAGAATTGGGACACAAACTGAGGACCACGATCAGATACAATACTAGAGGGAGCTCCATGCAGTCTGAGAATATGCTCAATATATAGATTTGCTAATTTTTCTGCATTGGTCTTGGTCTTCACTGGTACAAAGTGAGCAATCTTGGTCAAACGATCAACAATCACCCAGATGGAATCATTGCCTTTCTGTGAACGGGGCAATCCAACTATGAAATCCATGGATATGCTCTCCCATTTCCACTCGGGAACGTCAAGAGGCTTTAGCAAACCTGTAGGCCTCTGATGTTCAGCCTTGACTCTATTACAGGTGTCACATCGTGCCACATGTCCCACAATGCCCGTCTTCATGCCTTTCCACCAAAAGTGTTTCTTCAAGTCTTGATACATCTTTGAACCTCTAGGGTGAATATAGTACTTAGAATCATGAGCTTCTGACAGAATTTCCTCTCGTAGGGCTGGATCAGAAGGTACACAGATTCTGTCCTTGAACTAGATGGTTCCTTGTTCATCTTCATGGTGGTTGGTCTTGTAGCCTAGTTTCATCAGACCACGGAGATATTCAATCTCCTCACAATTTTTCTGAGCTTGACGAATGCGATCTGTGAGATCATACTGTATGCGGAGCTCATTCAACAAGCCATGCGGTAGTATCTCAAGTTGGAAATCATCAATTTCTTCCTTGAGCTCAGGTGGTACGGATTCAGTGATCAAAGTGTGACAGTAACTCTGACAGCTGAGGGCATCTGCGACTACATTAGCTTTTCCTGGATGATAGTGAATTTCCAGGTCGTAGTCCTTGATCAACTCTAGCCATCGGCATTGCCTCATATTCAAATCTTCTTGAGTGAAAAAGTACTTCAAGCTCCTGTGATCGGTGTTGATATCACACTTGTTGCCTATCAAGTAGTGTCTCTAGATCTTTAAGGCATGCACAACTGCTGCTAACTCAAGATCATGAGTAGGGTAACGGTTCTCGTGTTCTTTCAACTGTCGAGAAGCATAAGCTATCACTCTTCCATCTTGCATCAATACACAACCAAGTCCTTGACGGGATGCATCACAATAGACCACGAAATCTTTGCTGATATCAGGCAATGCTAACACAGGAGTTGTGGTAAGTTTCTATTTCAATTCTTGGAAGCTTTGTTCACACTCAGGCGTCCATTCAAACTCCTTAGTTTTCTTTAGAAGGTTGGTCATTGGACAGGCTATCTTGGAGAAGTTTTCGATGAATCTTCTAACTTCTATCACATTACGGGGTTGTTCCCATTCCTTCACAGCTTCAATCTTAGATGGGTCAACTACAACACCTTCAGCTGATAGTACATGGCCTAGGAAGGCAACTTCCTGTAGCCAAAACTCACATTTGCTGAACTTTGCGTAGAGCTGATGTTGGGCTAGTTTCTCAAGTATAGTTCTCAGATGATGTTCGTGTTCTTTAGCGGTGGGTGAATAGACAAGGATGTCATCAATGAATACTACCATGAACTTATCCAGATCATCCATGAAAACCTTATTCATCATGTTCATGAAGTATGCGGGAGCATTCGTGAGTCCAAAGGATACCACAGTGAACTCAAACTGCCCATACCTAGTCACAAAAGCTGTCTTCGGGATGTCACTCTCTCGAATCTTCATCTGATGATAGCCAGATCTGAGATCAATCTTGGAGAAATACTTGGCACCTCGAAGCTGATCAAGTAAATCATCGATCCTTGGCAGGGGGTACATGTTCTTGATGGTGACTGCGTTCAAGTTCCGGTAATCAATGCACATTCACATTGAGCCATCCTTCATCTTAACAAATAGAACAGGGGATCCCCAGGGTGAAGCACTGGGTCTGATATATCCCTTCGAGATGAGCTCATCAAGCTGTTTCTTGAGCTCGGCCAATTCATCAAATGACATGCGATAGGGTCTCTTGGCAATGGGTCCTGTTCCCGGCAAAAGATCAATGATGAACTCTACATCACGGTCTGGTGGCATACCCGGTAATTCTTCAGGGAATACATCGGGATAGTCTCTGACCACAGGCACATCATGAACTATATTTTCCTCTTTTTGTGATTCTGAACTTGCTTTAAGGGCACATAGGATAGAGGTGGACTTTCTGGACTGGGGTTCACATCTAATGACTTGGCCTGATGGGTGGGTCACTTGGACGTATCTAGGTGAACATAATATGATGCCTCGGTGAATGGTTAACCAATCCATGCCTAAGATGACATCTAGGTTAGTGGAAGGTAACAGGGTTAGGTCGGCTTTAAAGATAAGACCCTCAATGGTAAGACTCACTCCCTTACCGATGTGGGTGCATTTTAGGTCTCCTAAGGGTGAGCTGGCGATGATAGGCTTTTCACGTGGGGTTACAGGCAGGTCATGCTCTCGTGCAAACTTGGATGATATGTATGAACAAGTTGCTCCATAGTCAAATAGAACTGATGCAGTATTGCCATTAACTAAAAACATACCGTACACAACATCAGGGGCAGCCTGTGCTTCCTCGGCGTCCAGATGGTTGAGACGTCCATGGGTAGCAGATCCCTTGAACTGAGACTTCTGAGCAGCTGAGTTCTGAGGGCACTCAGCGGCTTTGTGACCCGATTGACCACAAGCGAAGCAGGTGCAAGGCGCACCGCTTGCAGGGGTTGGCGCGGGTGCCTTCCAGTTTCTAGTGCTTGGTGCGGAGCGGTTCTATGCTGGGCATTCATTCGCTAAGCGGGGACGGTTGGAACGGTCCTGAGTGTTGCGGTCTTGAGCATAACGGTCCCGGGTGTAACGATCCTGACCAGGGCGGGAGTATTTGGTGGTGTAGCCTCCACTACCCCTACTCGATCTAGGGTTGTCATCCCTGTTGTGGCGAGAGCGTTCCCTGGATGGTGCATCTCTGCGGAACCTCTTGCGATCATGGCCACGGAAAGACTCCTCAGGCTTACACTTCCTCTCCTTGTACTCTTCTCTAGCTTTAGCACGATCCTTCTCAATCTAGATGCAGCGATCCACCAAAGGTGCAGCATGTGTTACTCTCAATACTTGCCAAACTTCAGCTTGATGTGCGGGTTAAGTCCCTTGCATGTAATAGTACAGCTTCTCCTTCTCAGAGTTCACAACATAGGAAGGTGCATAGCGCAGAAGGTTGGTGAAACGAGTAGTGTACTCAGTCACCTTGTCCTTTCCCATCTTGATGTTGCGGAACTCCTCAGCTTTGGCCTCCATGATACCCTTGGGAATGTGATACTCAGTGAATGCTTCGGCAAACTCATCCCACAAGATGTTGGCGGGGTCCTCATGGGAATCACTTTGAAATCGTCCAACCAGCGCTGCGTCTTTTTGTGTTGAGGTGTCAAAAGGCAGCTCCAACACACTCATCGTCGGTGAAAGTGGTGAGGTCAAGCTTCTTCTCCATCTCCTTGAGCCACCATCGGCTACCAAAGGGTCGTGGTCGCAGGCCATCATAGGTAGGTGGCCTTAGCTTCAGGAATCCCTCCAGCTTCCTTTGGAAGTCATTCTGCTGACCTCCCTAGCGACGGTTTGCTCCGATAACAAGGGCTGCAAGAAGCTAGGTCTGCTGCGCCATCACTTCTGCTAGGTTCGGTGGTGGTGGTGGCGGAATGTTCTCCTCGGCAGGCGGCGGGGTATTCTCCAAGTTGAAGGGTATCCCTCCACATCCACGGCCATGGTTGTTGCCACCACGGGCCCCATTTAGTTCGACTGGTTCGGGGATGGGCGCACGTTCATAGTTCATTAGGCGAGCAGATCGGCGATTCGGCATCTGCAACACGGATCATAGGAATTTTAGTGCTTGTGCCATAAGTGCTTATAATTCAATATGATTACATGATTTTGACGATTTTTAAAGAAAAGCATTTATACTATCCAACACTCATTACAAAGAAGCAGTAAGATCCATAAGATGCAATAAGATCCAAAACATTCATTACATGGGTTTTATTACATAGCATCATCTCCAGTAGCTACATTTGAAGACGTGCAAGAATCGTACTACGCATACTATCTCATAATACATCTCATAAGGGGTACATCATGTGGTACAACTTATGGAAGCCACTGACATGACTCATGACCACGCAGGGTCATCTACTCTAACTCGTACACCACAGCTGGGATACGACTGTTCTCGGTCTCGATCTCCTCATCAGACTTGTGCAGTCGGGACACGTACTTTAAGGCCTCGGTGAGCTCCTCAATAGGCTTGGCTCTAGGTAGGGTAGGGCAGGCGTCTAGGTTGAGGCGAGTCGGGGCTAACTCAAACTCCTCTATCCTCGGCTTCGTCTTGCTGAGAATCTCCTTGGGTAGCTGATCCCCAATACCGTTCATCTCCTTGAGGCGCTTCTTGTCAGACTTCTGCCAAGCCTACCAAGTCCTCTCATAGTTGTCCTGTAGGTACTCGTTCTACTTGTGTGCCTCGATCAGGTGACCCTGGTTGCGAACGGCCTTCTTCCTAAATTCTTCTAGCTTCTGGGTCATGGTCTTGTTCCGAGATTGGATTTTTAGCATATCAATCCCCTTGGATCTCTCTCTGTCTCCTCTGTGGTTGGACTCGGCCTTCTTGTCATCCAACTCTCTCTACAACTCCAAGACCTTGCTGTCGAGGTAGCAGTTCCTGTTGCCTAGGTCGGCTGCTTTCTCCTATAAGTCAGCGACCTCGGCTCTGTGGACTTCTTCACGATGGTTGAGCTCGTCTTGTAGCTTGGCAACTGTCTCAAGTAGACTAGCTCGCTCTTGTGCTCCCTACGAGTCTCGCTCCTGGCACTCCCACAGAAGAGCCTGGTCCTGACATCTCTTCTGCTCAAGCTGGGTCACATACCTGTCTTGCTCTAGTAGGTGGATAGCTGAGACACGAAGGCATATGTCCTCCTCTGAAAAGATAACTTTACCGGCTGCGAAACTCTACTCACTAGGGGTAAGGCTGAGCTCGAGGGCTTGGGGAAGTAGACAGAACTCTGTCGTCTTCAGGTGCTCGTAGTGTTCCCTCATCACTCTGCGAAGTGCCTTGTGTGAGATAGCTCGCAGTCCCTCCTCAACTGTGTCCTCCATAGTCAACTCGGTGAAAGCTAGGACAGACGGTAAGGTAGTGCTAGCTAGGAACTCGACTGAGGTGACAATCGGTCCTTCGATTCCTCCTTCCTGAGCTGACTTCCTGGTGCAGGTGACCTTGACAAGCTCGTTAGGGACTCCTAACGTGATGAGAACTCGGCAGAGGGTCTGTGCAAATCCCCCAAGCTCACATAGGTTGAAGGTAAGCTTGGCTTGGTCCAGAGGTAGCGGTCCTAGAGGTGGCCATTCGACGTTCGTTGCCATCTGCATGTTTTAAGGAACAGGTGTTAGCAGGTCAATAATAGATAAGCCTTGCATAGAAGTAAATGCAGGGTCGCTATATAACCGAAAGAAGGGCTGTTCATGTCCTATTCTATCATCCATTTCTGAGGGTTTCGTCCTATGGTCAAGTATGGCTCTGATACCAACTGAAGCGACCTGATTTCCGCGAAGGGAAATCCACAGAGTCGAAGTGTAATACGACCGTTGTAGATCATATTACCCAAATTCCAGTCGAATATCACATCCATACAACGATAATATCAGAGTACAAATAGTGCGGAATTACATAAATTATTACATCGCCGCATTGGTGGAATCAAAAGTAGCATTCATTCGTAATGACTTGAAGATAAGATCGCCAAACTCGAGCATAGCAACGAACCCTCAACCACAAACTCCTCGAGCTATACTCTCGGCAGAAACCTCATGTGCCAAAATTTATCAGTACGATTTGTACTGGCCACTCCCACCCTATGAACATTGCTTTGTGGAAATTGGATGCAAGTTGGATATAATCAAAAGGAACCTATAAGGCTGGGGTTTCCTATGTATTAGCATATCAAGTACATAATAATAGTTGGTCAAGTTTTAACACCATTCTCACACCCATTCCACCCCATTCCCATTCCAAAGCTAGGTTTCGATCCTGGGATCGATACACCACCATCTCCACACCATCACCATACCACACCCATACCATCACTCAATCGACAGGCCAACTCCCTCTCGGCACTGTCTCAAGGCCCGTAGCCCCTGGCTACGTCTGAACACTCACTCTCGGGGAGAAGAAAAGGACTCATCTCACTATCTAGTTTAAGCGAAACCCAGGAAAGGTCCATAGCCGACATGTCGGCATATGTATCGATCGATCAACCATATACTCTGCAGAGGTTTTACATAACCACAAGATCCGCCTTCCTCGCTGACCATCGTCAACTGGGCTGATTCCGGCCGCTTGCTAGCCTAGGATAATGCCACTCTACCATTTAGCCCTGGTACACCCCAAGTCTAGTCTAGGGTGACTAAAACTGTGAGTCATGAGCTAGGTCCACAAGGTCTCCATGAAGTCTCGAAAGGGTGTGGGGGAAATCCTCCGCGCCTCGTACCTCCCTCACACTATCCGCTATCAACCTAGCAGTAGTGGCAATACCCTACCAAGTAGTCCGGCCGTCCCGCACCATATAGGGCAAGTGGTACGTAAGGCTTCCCGGTGAATCTGAGTACTAGTAAGTCCTTAGGGATGACCAAGCCAGAATGTCTTCATCAGGGTTTCCATTTACCGTGCCACCACAGCACCTCCACCCTGGGCTCCTCCCATCATAGGTTCACACCTGTACCACCTCATATACCATTTACCCACCATAGGTATCCATTCCAGGGTGCCAGGTGTAGCACCCCACTCAAGCAAGACTTGCCCTGTGCTCGTCAGATACTCCAACTTGGTCGACACAACCCTCACCCTCCACGCACCCAAGTCACACACGCAGCACTCTCCCCATGGTCTAGATAACACCAGTTTCCACCACGCATCAATGTAGTACAAGCGTAGTAGAAGTAATAAGCAAGGAAATATAATAGCAAGCGTGTGACTAGCCTAACAGCAGGGTGAGCAGGGGTAAGGTTGCGTCAAGGTAAAGGCCATCAAGAAAGCATACTGTGGGGGTATTAACCCCTATACCCTTACGGCTAAGCTTGGGTTGGCCTGGATCGATAGGTTCAGTTCACCCGAAAGATGACGTGCGGCCCAGTTAACCTGATCGGAGTCCCGCACAAGGAATCAAGACGGATTTGGCGATCAAGCAGGATCCTGGTCGATTAGAATAGGAATCCTTATCCGGCCACATATGGCAATTGTAACCGACTAGGATTAGTTTCCAGATCTGTAACCCTGCCCCCCGGACTATATAAGGTGGGCAGGGGACCCCTCTAAAAATCATCTCTCATTGACATACAGCAATACAAATCAGACGCAGGACGTAGGTATTACGCCTTCTTGGCGGCCGAACTTGGATAAAACCTCGTGTCTGTCTTGCGTCACCATCTTGTTTGGGACTTGCGCACCTGTCTGCCGATAATCTACTACCTTGGGCATACCCCTAGGTAGACTGCCGACCATATTTCGTCGACAGTGGCGCGCCAGGTAGGGGGAGTGCGTACTGCTCTCCAAGCGAACAAGATGGTCATCATCTCCGGCTCCATGGCTACGCCCAACGGTCTCACGTTCACCATCGGCCAGATCACTTGGACCACCGGCCCTGACGTCTCCATCACCATGACCGAGGCGTGTATTCAACCCGCGCCGACGACTACTTCACCTGCATCGGCTACGGCTCCGACCACGGTGAACACGGCTCCGACCACGGTGAACACGGCTCTGACCACGACGAACACGGCTTCGACCACGATGGATCTGGCTCCGACCACGGTACATCTGGCTCCGACCATGCCTACAGCCACGCCGACAACCCGTCATCCGCTTCCCCGCTACGGAGGGAAGCAGATCGACGACACCGACCTGCTCGACTCCATCGATCGGGTAACAGCTCCCCACAACAGATCTATCCGACCAGCTCGGGCCAGTCGTCCTGCACGGCTTGGAACAGATCTTGTGGTCGTATCTACTCCTGAGGGGCGCTCCGCTCGTCGCCAGCCAGCCTTCGCGACGGGCCTCCGACTCTGCGAGTACGAAGTCCCGATGGAGAACCACCGTGTCCAGCCCTACGGCCGCGAACGCCGCCCTTCAGCCTACGCTGCGTGCAACCCTACGACGCCGTTGGGATCTATGTCCCACACACCGATCTCGTCCGAAGCCATGCAACATCGCCAACATGGTCCGGATTGAAGATTATCAAGAAGGATCTGTCCACACAACCGAGAGGGTGACTCCAGCTCCTCATCCGCATCGCATCCAACGATCTGCTCCACACCGAAGCTTCAGCGTCACGAAGATGAAGGCGTCAAATACGATCTAGATCTACCAGACCACGCCCCGGGTTTCCCCCAATTTCCATCTTTCCCGCCAAGACGAGGGGATTTGATCCATGTTGTCAGCAACGATGAGCCGCCAATAGCTTGGCGAAAATGTAACAAGAAAAGATCGCACGCGAGGCACGCAACATTGACCGGTTTAATCGCCGCAAATCGAAGTCAAGCAGCATCAGAGGCACGGCGCATAAGGATCCAACCGCGCGACCTCAACAATGCTTTCGACAGGGTGGGGGACAAACAAGTCTTCAAGACCCCAAGCGCCAACGTAGCCGTTGCCATGGCGACAATGCAGCGGCTGCCCAACACTCCAGAAACCCAAGCAGTCCGCGATGAAATACAAGCATATCCGACGGTACCGCTATGGCTCGCACAGCAGAGATGAATCAAGCCCGGCCCCATACGTTTCGTGAATCAAGCCACAGCCGCCAATACTCAAGTCGCTCGCAACCCGCTCAACCGACGTGGCTCGCGCAAACAACGACCCGTCGGACAATCGTCAAGGCGAAACGGTGGTCATGATGGTGGTCGGGACAAAACCGTCGCCGAGAGGATAACCGTCCACGACGTTCGAGGTGACAACCGCCGGGATAACCGCGACAATCGCCGTGATAACCACGGTCGCAGAGCTAGTCCAGATGGCAATCGAGATCGCCACGACGGCAATAACGATCTTCGCCATTACCTCGGCGGACGTGATCTCGCGTGCTTCGCATCAACCGAGAGAGCCAACGATCGTGCATCCCATGAAAGCTATCGCCGTATGGAGTATGACACCGCCCACGGCCCTCCGGTCCGGCGCTTCACTCCACACCTTCGCCAAGTCATATGGCCCAAGAATTTCAAGCTCGAGAAACTTCGTATACGGACGGCAAGGAAAACCCAATTATGGGTCATGCTCTACGAAATCAGCGTGCCGATCAGCCATGGTCGACGAGCACGTTATGTCTAACTACTTCCCGGTCGCGCCGGTCATCATGCAGTCACCAATGGCTAGTCAGCTTGCCGGCAAACTATTTTGACTCTTGGCAGGAGCTCAAGCAGGCCTTCATCGACAATTTCATCGCTACTTGTGAACAACCCGGCAACAAGTACGATCTGCAACGGATCCGAGATCGGAAAGACGAACCACTGCGCGAATACGTTCGGCGTTTCTCGGAGATGCGCATCAAGGTCCCATCAATCTCCGACAACGAAGCAATCGAGGCTTTCGTCACCGGCCTCCGTTTCCACGACGCCCTAAGAGATAAGCTCCTCCGGAAAAGACTCGAGTCGACCACGGTGCTTTTGGCCACCGCTAAGAAATCTGCGACGACGACGACGCTAAAAAGATAATCGTCGAAGAAGAAGCAAGGATCCCACGCCCGACCACCCTCCGCCGCGCGCGACAATTATCATGGCAACCGTAGTCGAACGACAATTTTGACCGCCGCAAACAAGTAAGCAACGACTCCAAATGACCACCGTGATCAACGTAATCAGCGGCGCAACCGCCGTGACGATTACAGGAGCAAGCGTGCTCGGGAAGACGACGACGAGGTCAATACGGTGAAAAAGGGCGGCGGACGTCGTAACTACGAGGACGACTATGCCAAAGCATTGAAGGGCCCCTGCCAGCTCCATCCCAAGTCGAACCATACCATGGAGAATTGTCGCGTCCTCAAGACTATCTACACGCGCCAACAGGCTCCGGATATTTCCGACAAGCCTAATGACGTAAGGGAACAGCGCAACGAGGACAACGACGGCGGCGATGCAGATCCTCGCCATAATACGCTGCCAAGCCGACCGATCGCGTGCACACCATCATCGGCGGCAAGGTGTCCATTGAGACCAAACGAGAACGCAGTCGCTTTCGCCTGCTACCGCTTGAACGTGGCAAAGAACGACAACCTTCTTACCGATCCGCGGCTTCCTCCGTGGTCTCACCATGAAATCTACTTCAGCAGGAAGGACCAATGGGCCGCCATACCCGAGCCAGTATGCTTTTCCCGGTCCTCGATCCTTGTATCAACAAGGTTCACCGACAGGTACTTCGACGACGGCGGCAGCTCCATTGATATATCGTTCAAGAACACCCGCCGCTCTCTGAAAATAGCCCAGCGGACCTAAAGCCGTCTGAGGCACGATTACAGGCGTTCTCCCGGACGAGCTCTACACCTCTCGGGCGATCACGCTACTCGTGCGAGTTTGGGACTCGGACCACTTCCGCACCGACTACGCCAACTTCGTGGTCGCCGATTTCGACGGCAGACCTACCATGCTATTCTTGGTCGACCGTCAGCCACCAAGTTCATGGCCATACCTCATTACAGTGTATCCGGTGCTCAAAATGCCCACTGAGAAAGGAGTTTTAACCCTCGTAAGCAATGTATACGCAGCTTATACCGCGAGGACGACATACTTCAAAATAGCGAGAGGCCCACGACCTCTCTATTCGCATGGCCGAGACCATGCTCGACGCTAAGAAGACCACGGCCGACACCACATGGAGATCCCAGAGCTCGAGGCTCCGCAGAAGAACATCGATCCAAGGAGCACAAGATGATCCAAATTGGTAGAGGGCGATTCCAAAGACAACGGCCCTCATCGGGGCCAACCTCGATCCCAAATAGGAAGACGCTACTCATCGTGTTCTTGAGGGGCAACGTGGATGTGTTTGCATGGAAACCTTCCGACATGCCCGGTGTACCTCGGGACTTGATTGAGCACTCCTTAAATGTCAACAAAGAAAGCCAAACCAATCAAGCGTGGCTACTGACGGTTCGCTCGCGACAAAAAAAGGAGGCGATTAGGGTAGAAGTTACACGGCTTTTGGCAGCCGGATTTATCAAAGAAGTGTATCATCCGGAATGGTTAGCCAACCCGGTTCTTGTACGCAAAAAGAATAATGAATGGAGAATGTGCGTTGATTACACCGATCTCAACAAACACCGCCTAAGGACCCTTTGGCTTACCTCGCATAGACGAAGTCGTAGATTCAACCGCCGGTTGTGAGTCTGCTTTCTTTTCTCGATTGCTACTCGGTTATCACCAGATCGCTTCTCAAAAGGACGACCAGATCAAGACGTCTTTCATCACGCCTTTTCGCCGCCATCGCTACAATGACTATGTCGTTCGGGCTCAAAAACGCCGGTGCTACCTACCAACGCTTATACAGCCCGCCTCAACGACGAGATAAAGACGGCCTCGTCCGAGGCTTACGTCGACGATGTAGTTGTCAAAACCAAGGAAGCACATACCCTTGTTGACAATCTGAACGCACCTTTGCAGCCCTTAATACGCTCCAATGGAAATTAAACCCAAAGAAGTGCATCTTTGGTGTCCCTTCCGCATATTGCTCGGCAACGTCGCTCGCCACGACGACATACGCCCTAACCCGGAGAAAGTCAAAGCCGTCTTAGACATGAAGCCCCAAAAGGTGAAGGATGTCCAAGCTCACCGGCTGCATGGCTGCTCTAAGCCGTTTCATATCAAGATTAGGAGAAAAGGACTACCGTTCTTCAAACCGCTCAAATCGTCCGAGAAGTTTGAGTGGTTTGAGGAAGCGATGCTTTTACGCGCATTGAAACAATACCTCACGTCACCTCCCAGTACTTATCGCTCCCCGAGAAGGCGAAACTCTCCTACTTTACATTGCGGCAACCGATCGGTGGTTTCCACTACAATGGTGGTCGAGCGACGAAGTCGGGCCACGCCTACAAGGTACAATGGCCAATTTATTTCATCGATGAGGTACTCAACGAATCCAAGACCAGTACCCACAGATTCGTAAACCGCTCTCGCCATACCGATAACATCCCGAAAGTTGAGATTATTACTTGACGGATATCGTGTGGTGGTCATGACCGAGTATCCTTTGGGGGACATCATTCGCAATAAGGATGCGAACGGCGCGATCGTCAAATGGGCAATGGAGCTATGCCCCTTTTCCTTGAATTTGCAAGTCGTATTTACAATAATAAAGTCTCAGGCACTCGTCGATTTCATCGTCGAGTGGACAGACTTAAGCACGCCTGCCTCTCCGAGATCCGACGAATATTGGACGATGTACTTCGACGGTTCTCTCAACATTGACGGTGCGGGAGCAGGAGTTCTTTTTGTATCACCATCCAAGGAGCAGCTCCATGCGTCCCTCGAGATTTATTTCCCAAAGATCTAATAATGCCGCCGAGTATGAAGCATGCCTACATGGTCTACGCATTGCGGTTGAGCTTGGAGTAAAACGTCTCTATGTCTCACGGAGATTCGGCTCGGTCATCAACCAACTCAACAAGGATCGGGACACGACCGTGAAAAGATGGACGATATTGCAAATCGATAAGAAAGTCGGAAGGCGGGTTCTATGGCATCGAGTACATACACGTGGTCCGGGACAAGAACCAGCAATGGATGCGTTGTCAAAGTTAGGATCATCCCGAGCCAAAATCCCACATGGCGTATTCGTCCCAAGACTCGCTCACGCCTTCCATTGAAGACAAAGATTCAACAACCGGCTAAAGTTTCGCACCAGCAATTAGTGGCTACGGTTCGGCGCCGAGCACAACCGAGCCGCTCACCACTCATGAGCCGGATCGAGAACACCTTTTATCAAGTACTTAACAGATTTCAGCGGTTATATCGATCGAATCGAATAAAATGAACGCTGATGCGTCAGAGTAAGCGATTCGCTTGTCGATGGCAAGTTATGGCGCCAAAAACGCTAAGGAGGAAATCTTGATGAAGTGTATAACCCAGGAGGAAGGCAAGCATCTCCTAGACCAAATCCACTCGCTCTCCCGCGGCAACCACGCCGCCTCAAGAACACCGGTCGGTAAGGCTTTCCGGCCGGGTTTTATTGGCCGTCGGCGATGGGACGACGCAGAAAAGCTAGTCCGCCACCGTGAAGGTTGTCGGTTCTTCTCCAAGAGAATCCATGTACCAAAGACATGAGATCCAGACGATTCCACCTCTTGGCCCTTCGCATGTCGGGATCGGACATGATCGGGCCTTTCAAACCAGCTCTGGAAATTTACATGCGTTTTCGTACTAATTGATAAGTTTTCTAAGTGGATAGAATACATGCCTCCGCATGCATCCTCGTAGAAAGTCATCACATTCCTCGACCAGTCATCCACCGCTTTTGGCGTGCTCCAACAAAGATCATTATCGATCCGGGTACTCGGTTCACCGGGAACGCTTTTTGGGACTTCTGCGATGAAAGGAGCATAGTTGTAAAATATGTCTCGGTGGCGCACCCTAGAGCTAATGGACAGGTCGAGCGCGGGCAAATGGCATGATCTTGGACGCATTGAAGAAGAGGATGTACAGAGAAAACGATAAAGCTTCCGGAAGATGGCTCAAGGAGTTACCGACCATTGTCCGGGGCCTCCGAACTCAAATTTCAATCGTATACACCGCTGCGTCTCACCATACTTTATGGTTTACGGCTACCGAGGCAGTCCTCCCACCGGATATAGCTTTCAGATCAAGACGAGTAGAGAACTTCGACGAAGGCAAGGTCGACGAAAGCACGGAGCTAGAAGTCAACAAATAGCGAAGAGAAAAGGCTTGATTCTTGCGCATTTAACGGCCAAATACCTTCTTGTCGCTTTGCGCAGTACTACAACAAGAACGTTAAAGAGCATTTCTTTGTGGTCGGGACTTAGTCCTCAAGTGGAAGACGAACCAGTCTGGTGTCCACAAACTCGCAACCCCATGGGAGGGACCCTTCATGATCAAGGAAGTCACACGCCCAACGCCTTACAGTGTTAGCTCATCTAGACGGCATTTAACGCATCAACTCATGGCACATCGACAAGCTTAGACGCTTCTATGCTTAACCACCGAGATATGTACTCTACTTGTATTTTCGATTTACTTTACTAAAGCAACTATGATTTCTCCGACCACTCATGTGTCACTCCAAATTTTATAATTATTCTAACTTAAGCCAAGCAAGCCGACCACCACTCTTTCTACGGTTTTCGGAGCAGGCCCTCGCTCTCCTGTTCCTCCCAACACGTGCACGGATCCGTTCTCTACGCTATGGGTGATCGGCAGTCCCCCGGTTTGACTTGTCTCAAGGCCCACGTGTGCACGTGTCATAGTACCTCATACTCCGACCACATGCCAGACTAGGGCCGCACAAACTTTTCAGGGTGACGTGTCGAGCAAAATGGTACAACTAAACAGAACGTTAACACGTTCCCACTTAGTTACACCAACAAAAAATTTCAAGCTTAAAGTGCGTTTTGTATAAAACAAACAAGCTTATAATGATATACAGTTACGTTATTACAAGCTTGCCTGAAAAGGCTCAAGTTTACAATAACACAACTATGTCCTCCTTCTACAGCTCTAAGCCTATTACATTGGCGGTCTCTGGCGCATGGCGCCATCGCCTCACGCCTCTCTCGATACCCTACTCGAGTCTCGAGGACTCTAGGGCTGGTCAAGTCAAGGGGATGGCCCACGGTGCTTCGGCTGGTCGAGACCGCAGCTTCGTTGGTTGGCTTGCAATGATGGCATTTCCAATGGCTTGTCGATGGCATACCACGCACAGTGATGTCCCACCTCCAAGACAGCTAATATCGCCAATTATCTTTGACGACAATTCCAAATGGGCCGTCCGAAGCTCTTCGGCCTTGTGCAGGTCTATCTCCTTCGGGTACCCACCTCCAAGCGCTCGAGGTTGATCGGGGGTAGTGAGCACGCACCATGCTTAGCACATGGGCACCCGTGTACTCACCCGCCTCCTTCACGAAGTCTTGGAACCATCCCCATGCTTGCTTGCATCTCTCGACCAAATCCGAGCCGACGCTGTCCTTAGCTCTACCTCTGTGGCGCCGGTCGATAAGGTCGAGGATCGCACAATGCCGCTTGCCATTTCTTGGCACCGCTTGCTCCACATGTCCCGCCTCCTCGGTGGCCTTAAGGCATTGCGCTTTCCGGTCGTCACCACGCCTTTGATCGCGGCCTCAAGGTGCCTCTTGGCGTTGACTTTCAAAACTGAAAACAAGACAAGACATCAAACGTGATGACACGACAAGGCCATGTGGGCAATTGAATGAGAAAGGTGGTCTGGAGTGCTTACCTTTCAGTTGTCCTTCATTCTCGTTAGTGTGGTCTTGGAGTTCGACCGGCGGCGTGCGCTTTCTCGTTGTCCTCCTTCAGCGACCACATTCTCGCAAGCGCACGATCGTTTCTCCCCACGAGGTGGGTCACTTCACTTCTAAACCTGCATTACAGCTATTACATGTCAAGAACAAAATAACACAAGTCCCGCACTTGCTATGATACGGTGAACACTTACCTGCTTTTCTCCGCGCTTTTGTTTTCGAAATGACCGACTGTGCTTTGGTTCTGTGCTTCTTGGTTTTTCTCTCTGGTCGGCGGCTTCAAGTTGGCGTCGAGGCGATCCACTTCACCGTCGCCTCCTTATTGGTCATCATGATTCCTTCTATCCGGTCGAAGCACCTTTTTCGGTATCTTGCGCTTTTCATCAAGTCCTCGCACACGCATAAAGTTACGCCGACGATTCGACTACACAACAGGGTCAACGACTAAAGCCAAATATACCGGACTTCATCACCGGGCACGCTTACGCCCATTCGACTCTTATGGTCTCTTCGACCTCTGCGGGATTTCTTCGTGCATGACCCATTCGTCGTTCCGATAGCGCCGACACATATACATGTTGTCGCCTATCTTGGGACGGCCGAGATTTCTTCCACTTCATCCTCTTCGCCTCGCCGAGGCGGCACCGGTCCGGGATTCGCAGACTCCACGATCACCGTGGTTTTCCCACGAGCCGTCGCGTCGGCAACCATGTTCCGGGCAACTTCTGGCTGCTGCCCCTCGGTTAGATCCAGCTCCCTGGGCACCGTGGTATCCGCCTCATCAGGGTTCGTGCTTCGAGCACTTGTATTCTCGCTTTCGGGATCGCGCGTGCCGTCGTCTGGCTCTTTGAGGCCCAGCGTAGTCCTCGCCATGGGCTCCTCCACGGTCGGTTGCCGAGCGCGCTTGTCCCGCCGTTGTTGGTAAGGACGTTCCGCACCCAGCTAGCTGGTCGGGCTTTCGGTGGACGCCGATCTAATACATTCGAGACAAATTCAGAAGATAATAGCATCCAATGCAAAACGCAAAGCTTACATCAAAAAGTATAGATACTTACAGCTTTTGACTTGCGAAAAGGATGTGGCGGCGAACGCTCCTCGACCGCCTCGCCTCCGCTTGCTCGGCGGTGGTCCACTGGGTTTGTTCAACCTCCCAGACGGGCGCCGGAGTATGATGCGGCATGTTCCTTCGCTCATGCTTCGTGTTGCGAAGGTCGGTGCCGTTACCACTTCGCCGCACAGAGGAGACACCCCGCCCGACGGTCCCACCTGCTTTCTCCTCTTTCGGGGGACGAGACGGAGGATGTCCGCATCCTCCGCTTCGTCGTCCGGCTGAGGAAAGATGGCTTGACATCGCTTGTCGGCAGCCGGACGCTTGCCAATGCTCTGGGTCGAGGCGTCCTCTACGGTCTCGAGTACCGCCCGATGAACGCCGTCGTCGGTCCGGCGCTGGTCTCAAGCGGCTGGCCAAAGAGTTTGTGGCCATTCTACACCGGGGAGGCGACACAAACACTCCCGCCTTCCACGACCATTACACCGAGACACAAAATGAAGTAAAAGATGCTTATTTTCTTGATGCAACATGATTCTATAGTTAAAAGGTGGCGCTATTTACCTTTGGGGAGGGCGAGCTAGCTTGAAGGCGTGTTCGATGGCGCCCAAAGCAACATAATTGGGATCGGCCAGGTTGAATAGCTCTCCAATCCTCGGCCTTGATTTCCACCTTTGTCGAGCGGCTCCTTCCTCGGTCCTCGTCGGATCAAGCACCTCCTTGGTACTCGTGAGCGGGGTGAATCCTTTTCCGGCAGGGCTGGATTCTTCGGTGATGAAGTTGCCGACAACGCCGGGCCATCAAGCCTTCCCCACGGATCATCCCGAGCGATTCGGCGATCCGCTCCAAGTTCTCGGCCCGACCAGACCGCTTTTCTTCTCCGGAATCACCCCACATCGCACAGAGTGATGGTGTTCGGCTCTTCACGGATGTAGAACCATTTCTTGTACCACTCGTCCCAAGGAGGTGTTCCAGGCGGTCAGCAGTATTGAGCCTTCATGCCACAATCGCGTGTTCAAGTAAACGCCACCGGCGATCTTGAGCCACCGCCCCCTTTCTTCCAAGACAGAATAGGTGGCGAAAAGAGGTCGAAATGGGGCGTGAAACCACCATAAGCCTCGCAGAGATGGATGAAGGTGGAGACAAGAAGAATCGAGTTGGGATGCGATTGCAAATCCCAATCTCGTAGTACAAGCAGAGACCTCAAGGAAAGGGTGCACTGAATCCCAAAACCCCGTTTGAAGAAATCTTCAAAGACCACAATCTCACCTGGTTGTGGATTGGGGAAGCTTTCTCCCACCGGTGCACGCCATCCCGCAGTGCCTTGTTGTGGAGCACCCCATGGCGACGAGGTCCTCGATGGTCTCGCTTCGTTGCTCCATGATTTCCACCATTCCTTCGCCATGACCTCGCTTTTCTTACGGGCGTCTCTCTTCGCCATTAGGTCATGCTTACTAAGTGGGTGGATGCAGGAGACCGAGGGGATTGGTGATGATTTTTGGGGCAATAGGGTTCGCGGCAGAGAGGAAGAAGAAGGTTGCGCGCGGATGACAATGGGGAACGGTATGAGTAGCTTACCAGATCTGCATTATATAAAACAACGAGCACCGTCTGCTTCGTCCGCCCGAGAATATTGGGAGTCGTATGCGACGCTGCCGCAGAGGGTTGTTCACACAACCTCGAAACTCAAGCGCCAATAAACGCTACTTCATTAACAAAGTCTGCGCCTCCTCGCTGACGGTGTAAGGAGGCCCACACCGACACACCTCAATACAAAGTCAACCAACTGCTTGCAAAAAAAAAAAAAAAAACAGAATGTAATGACGACTGTACCTATTGACTTTTTGACCAGACGTGTCGAATCGGTCTTGGCGAGAATAGAGAAAAGTACACAAAATAATAGTACAAGCGCCGCAAGTGATCGTGGATTTGTTTTGACCACTCACTGCTTGATACCGCCTGCACCACTAATGTGCTCGGGGACCGCATGCACCACTCACTGTGCTTGATACCGCCTGCACCATTTTTGTGCTCGGGATCGCCCGACCCGGCCGTGCTCGGGACCCGCCCGACCACCGCTTGAATAATGGTTCTCCTTGGCTACATGTGATTTGTACTCACATACGCTTAAGAGACTTTTTCTTTTTAGACCTTGCTACAAGGCTCATACTTCGCTTTCCAAAGAAGCTGCGGGACTACATCGACACGATGCACCCGCCGGCAGCATCTTGTATCGCCTTTGTCTGGCAATTGGATTCTTAACCTCGGCGAATTTCTTTTTAGACCCTCGCACCACGTGCTCGTGATCACCTACTACCAAAGCTCGGGGGACTATGGGCACACTTCACCTTGCGGTGAATGTGTTTGATTAAATTGACCCTTGTGTTTTGAATGGTTATGAGGATTATTAGTATGCTCGGGACCGCCCACCACTTGCTGAATAATGGTTCTCCTTGGCTACATGTGATTTGTACTCACATACAGCTAAGAGACTTTTTTTTAGACCTTGCCGCAAGGCTCATACTTTGCCTTCCAAAGCTTTCCTCGGGACTAAGTGGGCACACTTCACCTTGCGGTGAATGTGTTTATTTTATGACCCCTCGCCTCACGATGTTTAAGGATGCTATGCTTGGACCACTTACATTTCTTTTCGTAAATACAAGTGGGCACACTTCTCGTGACGTAAATCTTTTTCTTTTTCTTAAGAGCACCATACATTCTTCTCGACAACCTACTTCTCCGGTGATGACGGTGGTCGGAGGCGCCAAGAATTCAAGCCTTGCTTGTCGGAGAAGGTTAAAATGGCGTGTCGCAAAGATAATACATGATGCTCGGGGACTAGGCGTGGGGTATTAACCCCTATACCCTTACTGCTAAGCTTGGGTTGGCTCGGATCGATAGGTTCAGTTCACCTGAAAGATGACGTCTGCCCGCTTAACTTTGATCGAGTCCCGCACAAGGAATCAAGACGGATTTGGCGATCAAGCAGATCCTCGGTCGATTAGAATAGGAATCCTTATCCGCCACATATGGCAATTGTAACCAACTAGGATTAGTTTCAGATCTCAGTAACCCCGCCCCGGGACTATATAAGGCGGGGGGGACCCTCTAAAATCATCTCTCATTGACATACAAAGAATACAAATCGACGCAGGACGTAGGTATTACGCCTTCTTGGCGGCCAACTCGATAAAACCTCGTGTCTGTCTTGCGTCACCATCTTGTTTGGGACTTGCGCACCTGTCTGCCGATAATCTACTACCTTGGGCATACCCCTAGGTAGACTGCCGACCATATTTCGTCGACACATACTACCATGCAAGTCCTACCATAGTGTGATCATGACAACAAAGTAAGCACTAGCATTTCTATTTTAGCCATGCGTAATAGGTGCTACGAGATTGGGTGGGATGTGGAACCTTCAGTGTAGTTGTCTCCGTACTCCTCACGGTACTCATGATCCTCGTCCGTCCGGTTCTCCTCTGAGTCTGCAAACGATCGCATTATAGTCGCGTTAGCGACGTCTATAGAATAGCACAAAGAAGCAATGAAGATTCAAAAGAGCCAAATGCACTCAAACATGGGTTCATTGCGTAGAGCTCGATTTTAGATGAATTTTGGTTCTGGTCTTGTATTTTTCTGAGATCGTATGAATTAGTTATATATTTCCGAGGATTAAATTAAGGCTGATTAATTCAGGGTTGACACGTGTCAGACTGTGACTAGTTCTCGTGGTCTTCGAGTGGTGTATCAGCTGGTGTGGTGGTTAAAGAGGTCGCAGAGGTGGTCAGAAAGGTTGCAGCGGTGGTCGGAGAGATCGCTGAAGTGGTCGGAGAGCTCGCCGACGTGGTCGGTGAGATCGTCGAGGTGGTCGGAAAGGTCACCAAGGTGGTCGGAAGGCTGGGCGAGGTGGTCGGAGAGCTTCACCGACGTGGTCGGTGAGGTCGCTGGGGTCCCCGACGCTGGCGTGGTCTCAATGACGTCAGCATGGCGTCATCATCCCGGTTGGTCACTGACAGGTGGGTCCAGGGTCAAATAGTGACTGACAGGTGAGGCGCAGTTCATGGTGAACCCGCCTGCGTTGGTCCATAGACCGCAGAGCCGGTCTATGAAGGACTTGGTCCACTTACTCCTTCCCAGTGTTCGGTTCACGTGCACCAAGTGCTCGGACGTGTGGCCGGCGAGGGTAAAACCACAATCTTCTTCCCCGTCGTACTCCCGCCGGTGGTGAGCTCATCGGTGAGCCCCTACAACGGTGCAGGTGTGCAATTAAGGTGGGCAAAAGCTTGGCCTTGCCATGGTGGGTGTCCCGGTGAAGTTAACATGGTGGTCGGGCGGCTCCAGTTGGTTGGCCGCGGTGAACGGCGGCGTGGGTTCGTCGGCGTGCATGGACAGGCTACAGTGGTAGCGAGAGCCAAGTTGGAGGAGCGTGTGAGCTCCACGGTGCTTCTACGACCATGGCGAGTAGGTCGAAGGGGCTCCGGGAGCTCTTGACACCTCTGACCATGGTGGTTGGGGCAAAACGAAGGCGGTGGCGCTCCGACAAGGTGCGGTGCAGCAACGTAGGGCTCCGGTGGGCTTCATCCTCGGCTAAGGTGAGCGCGGTGTGTCTCTCGTCATGGCAGAGCCAGTCAGGGTGTCAACATTGCCTTTACCACGACATAGAAGACGCGGTGGTCTCGCCATGGTTGTGCTCTGACCATGGTGAGCGCGTGCGTGCGTGCGATGTGTATGCATGGCATGAGCAGAGCGCTCGGTGCTGGCGTTCCCGAGCAGAGGGCTCGGCGTCGCCCCCTTTCTTCCCTTTGCTTCGCGTTTCCATTTGGCTCAACAAGAGGGTCATGGTGGTCCTTCTATGCTACCGGTTGGCTAAGTCGGAGCAAGAGCTCGTGCTCCGACGTGGTCCGTTCATGGAGTCCGAGAGGCTAGGTATGGTCGTGCCGGTGTTCCCGAGCAGCTAGGGGTCGGTGAGGCCAGGACTTTGGCTTGTGCGCGTGCGGTGCGTGTGCAGCATGTCTAGGAGTGGGAATGCTCCACCTCTCGCTCCCAAAAAGTGGAATGCGGTGGCGCTCATGGTGAGTACGGCTAGCACGGTGAGCAGTGAACAATGTGGCTCACCATAGGGCTTGTGGGCGAGGGATGGCGGTGCATGCTGGCAAGGCAAGGCCG
>CAJGYO010000427.1:0-32850 GCA_904845875.1 Miscanthus lutarioriparius | reverse complement strand
GAGCAGGTGTTAGTGTCGATGCAAGATAGGTACACGGTTTGTACCAAGCGTATCGATGTCGGTGCAAGATAGGTGCATGGTTTTAAGCTAGATGTACCATGAGCTTACAAATCATTTTGGACACACCAATGGTACCACTAGGTAGCGAGGCTCGGTGGAAGCTTCGTTTGACCCGTTTGGAGAGCAGTGCTAATCTTGATGCAAAGATAGGTGCACGGTTTTGTGTCGAAAAGTATCATAGGCTCGGCAATCCTTTTGGATGCACCCGATGGAACTCCTAGGTGACGTGGGTCATGTGGAATCTCACTTCTTTCGGCTTGAAGGCAGGGTTAGTCTCGGTGCAAGTTAGGTGCATGGTTTGCGCTGGATGTGCCATAGGCTCATAAATCATTTTGGGCCTTTTCGATGGCACCACTAGGTAAGGAGAGCTCAAGTGGATAATCGTTTGACCTTTTCGGACATATAGTGCTAATCTGGCGCAAGATAGGTGCACGGTTTTGCGTTGAGCGTACCATAGGATCGGAAACCATTTTGGGCCTTTTAAATGGAACTCCTAGGTGGCGTGGGTCATGTGGAATCCTCACTTCCTTTCCGTTTGAAACAGGTGTTAGTGTCGGTGCAAGATAGGTGCATGGTTTGCGCTAGATGTACCATAGGCTTACAAATCGTTTTGGATGCACCCGATGGTACAACTAGGTTCTGAGGCTCAAGTGGAAGCTCGCTTGGTCCCTTTTGGAGAAAGTGCTAATCTTGGCGCAAGATAGGTGCACGGTTTGCGTCGAACATACTATTGGCTCGAAATCATTTTGGGCGCACCGATGGAACTCCTAGGTGGCGTGGGTCTTGTGGAATCTCACTTCTTTCCGCTTGAAGGCGGTGTTAGTCTCGGTGCAAGATAGGTGCATGGTTTTGCGCTCGATGTACCATAGGCTCTTAAATCGTTTTGGATGCCTTTTCGATGGTACCACTAGGTAGCGAGGCTCAAGTGGAAGATCGTTTGACCTTTTGGACATATAGTGCTAATCTTGGCGCAAAGATAGGTGCACGGTTTGCGTTGAGCGTACCATAGGATCGGAAACCATTTTGGGCCTTTTCCGATGGAACTCTTAGGTGGCGTGGGTCATGTGGAATCTCGCTTCTTTCCGTTTGGAGACATTGTTAGTGTCGATGCAAGATAGGTGCATGGTTTGCACTAGATGTACCATAGGCTCAGAAATCATTTTGGGCGCACTTTCGATGGTACCAACAGTGGCGAGGCTCAAGTGGAAGCTTCGTTTGACCTTTCGAACATAGTGCTAATCTTGATGCAAGATAGGTGCACGGTTTGCGTTGAACATACCACAAGATCATAAATGAATTTGGATGCACCCGATGGAACTCCTAGGTGGCGTGGGTCATGTGGAATCTCACTTCCTTTCCGTTTGGAGGCAGGTGTTAGTGTCGGTTGCAAGATAGGTGCATGGTTTTGCGCTAGATGTACCATAAACTTACAAATCGTTTTGGGCACCGATGGTACCACTAGGTCTGAGGCTCAAGTGGAAGCTCGCTTGGTCCGTTTGGAGAAAGTGCTAATCTTGGCGCAAGATAGGTGCAGGTTTGCGTCGAACATACTATTGGCTCAAAATCATTTTGGGCGCACCGATGGAACTCCTAGGTGGCGTGGGTTATGTGGAACCTCACTTGTTTCCTTTTGGAGAGCAGTGTTAGTGTCGATGCAAGATAGGTGCATGGTTTGTGCCAAACATATCATCGACTTAGAAATCATTTTGGGCGCTTTTGATGGTACTCTAGGTGGCGTGGGTCATGTGGAATCTCACTTCTCTCCGTTTAGAGATAGTGTTAGTATCGGTGCAAGATAGGTGCATGGTTTTGCGCTAGATGTACCATAGGCTTACAAATCATTTTGGACACACCGAATGGTACCACTAGGTGGCGAGGCTCGGTGGAACTTCGTTTGACCCGTTTGGAGACAGTGCTAATCTTGATGCAAGATAGGTGCACGGTTTGTGTCGAAAATATCATAGGCTCGGCAATCCTTTTGGATGCACCCGATGGAACTCCTAGGTGACGTGGGTCATGTGGAATCTCACTTCTTTCCGTTTGAAAGCGAGGTTAGTCTCGGTGCAAGATAGGTGCATGGTTTGCGCTTGCTTGGGCGTACCATAGGCTCATAAATCGTTTTGGGCCTTTTCGATGGTACCACTAGGTAGCGAGGCTCAAGTGGAAGATCGTTTGACCTTTCGGACATATAGTGCTAATCTTGGCGCAAGATAGGTGCACGGTTTTGCGTTGAGCGTACCATAGGATCGGAAACCATTTTGGATGCACCCGATGGAACTCCTAGGTGGCGTGGGTCATGTGGAATCTCGCTTCTTTCCGTTTGGAGACATTGTTAGTGTCGATGCAAGATAGGTGCATGGTTTTGCACTAGATGTACCATAGGCTCGAAAATCATAGATGGTACCAACGGTGGCGAGGCTCAAGTGGAAGCTCGTTTGACCTTTTCGAACATAGTGCTAATCTCGATGCAAGATAGGTGCATGGTTTTGCGTGAACATACCACAAGATCATAAATGAATTTGGATGCACCCGATGGAACTCCTAGGTGGCGTGGGTCATGTGGAATCTCACTTCCTTTCCGTTTGGAGAGCGCGGAGTGTTAGTGTCGGTGCAAGATAGGTGCATGGTTTTGCGCTAGATGTACCATAGGCTTACAAATCGTTTTGGATGCACCCGATGGTACAACTAGGTTCGAGGCTCAAGTGGAAGCTTCGCTTGATCCGTTTGGAGAAAGTGCTAATCTTGGCGCAAGATAGGTGCAGGTTTAAATCGAACATACTATTGGCTCGGAAATCGTTTTGGGCGCACCCGATGGAACTCCTAGGTGGCGTGGGTCTTGTGGAATCTCACTTCTTTCCGCTTGGAGGCGAGGTTAGTCTCGGTGCAAGATAGGTGCATGGTTTTGCGCTCGACGTACCATAGGCTCTTAAATCGTTTTGGGCGCACTTTTGGTACCACTAGGTAACGAGGCTCAAGTGGAAGATCGTTTGACCTTTTTGGACATATAGTGCTAATCTTGGCCGCAAGATAGGTGCACGGTTTTGCGTTGAACGTACCATAGGATCGGAAACCATTTTGGGCGCACCGATGGAACTCCTAGGTTACGTGGGTCATGTGGAATCTCGCTTCTTTCCGTTTGGAGACATTGTTAGTGTCGATGCAAGATAGGTGCATGGTTTGCACTAGATGTACCATAGGCTCGAAATCATTTTGGGCCTTTTCGATGGTACCAACAGGTGGCGAGGCTCAAGTGGAAGCTCGTTTGACCTTTCGAACATAGTGCTAATCTGATGCAAGATAGGTGCACGGTTTGCGACGAACATACCACAAGATCATAAATGAATTTGGACGCACCCGATGGAACTCCTAGGTGGCGTGGGTCATGTGGAATCTCACTTCCTTTCCGTTTGGAGACAGGTGTTAGTGTCGGTGCAAGATAGGTGCATGGTTTGCGCTAGATGTACCATAGGCTTACAAATCGTTTTGGGCGCACTTTTCGATGGTACCACTAGGTTCTGAGAGGCTCAAGTGGAAGCTCGCTTGGTCCGTTTTGGAGAAAGTGCTAATCTTGGCGCAAAGATAGGTGCACAGTTTGCGCTTGAACATACTATTGGCTCGAAAATCATTTTGGGCCTTTTAGATGGAACACCTAGGTGGCGTGGGTTATGTGGAACCTCACTTGTTTCCTTACGGAGAGGTGGTGTTAGTGTCGATGCAAGATAGGTGCATGGTTTGTGCCAAACATATCATCGACTTAGAAATCATTTGGGTCGCACTTTTGATGGTACTCCTAGGTGGCGTGGGTCATGTGGAATCTCACTTCTCTCCGTTTAGAGATAGTGTTAGTGTCGGTGCAAGATAGGTGCATGGTTTTAAGCTAGATGTACCATAGGCTTACACAAATCATTTTGGACACACCGAATGGTACCACTAGGTGACGAGGCTCGGTGGAACCTCGTTTGACCCGTTTGGAGACAGTGCTAATCTTGACGCAAGATAGGTGCACGGTTTTTGTCGAACGTACCATAGGCTCGGCAATCCTTTTGGATGCACCCGATGGAACTCCTAGGTGGCGTGGGTCATGTGGAATCTCACTTCTTTCCGTTTGAAAGCAGGGTTAGTCTCGGTGCAAGATAGGTGCATGGTTTGCGCTGGACGTACCATAGGCTCATAAATCGTTTTGGACGCACTCGATGGTACCACTAGGTAACGAGGCTCAAGTGGAAGATCGTTTCGGCCTTTCGGACATATAGTGCTAATCCTGACGCAAGATAGGTGCACGGTTTGCGTTGAACGTACCATAGGATCGGAAACCATTTTGGATGCACCCGATGGAACTCCTAGGTGGCGTGGGTCATGTGGAATCTCGCTTCTTTCCGTTTGGAGACATTGTTAGTGTCGATGCAAGATAGGTGCATGGTTTGCACTAGATGTACCATAGGCTCAGAAATCATAGATGGTACCAACAGGTGACGAGGCTCAAGTGGAAGCTCGTTTCAGTCTTTCGAACATAGTGCTAATCCTGATGCAAGATAGGTGCATGGTTTGCGACGAACATACCACAAGATCATAAATGAATTTGGATGCACCCGATGGAACTCCTAGGTGGCGTGGGTCATGTGGAATCTCACTTCCTTTCCGTTTGGAGACGTTGTTAGTGTCGGTGCAAGATAGGTGCATGGTTTTGCGCTAGATGTACCATAGGCTTACAAATCATTTTGGACACACCCGATGGTACCACTAGGTGACGCGAGGCTCAAGTGGAAGCTCGTTTGACCGTTTGGAGAAAGTGCTAATCTTGATGCAAGATAGGTGCACGGTTTGTGTCGAAAGTACCATAGGCTCGGCAAATCATTTTGGATGCACCGATGGAACTCCTAGGTGGCGTGGGTCTTGTGGAATCTCACTTCTTTCCGCTTGGAAGCGGTGTTAGTCTCGGTGCAAGATAGGTGCATGGTTTTGCGCTTGGAGTACCCATAGGCTCCTAAATCGTTTTGGGCCTTTTCGATGGTACCACTAGGTGGCGAGGCTCAAGTGGAAGATCGTTTCGACCTTTTTGGACATATAGTGCTAATCTTGGCGCAAGATAGGTGCACGGTTTGTGTTGAGCGTACCATAGGATCGGAAACCATTTTGGGCCTTTTGATGGAACTCTTAGGTGGCGTGGGTCATGTGGAATCTCGCTTCTTTCCGTTTGGAGACATTGTTAGTGTCGATGCAAGATAGGTGCATGGTTTGCACTAGATGTACCATAGGCTCGAAAATCATTTTGGGCGCTTTTCGATGGTACCAACTAGGTGTGCGAGGCTCAAGTGGAAGCTCGTTTGACCTTTTTGAACATAGTGCTAATCTCGATGCAAGATAGGTGCATGGTTTGTGATGAACATACCATAAGATCATAAATGAATTTGGATGCACCCGATGGAACTCCTAGGTGGCGTGGGTCATGTGGAATCTCACTTCCTTTCCGTTTGGAGACAGTGTTAGTGTCGGCCCGCAAGATAGGTGCATGGTTTTGCGCTAGATGTACCATAGGCTTCTCTAATCATTTTGGACGCACCCATGGTACTCCTAGGTCTTTTGGGTCACTGTGGAATCTCACTTCTTTCACCTTGAGAACTTCTTGGTGCAAGATCTGCCCATCAAAGATCCGGTGCATGGTTTCGCTAACCTCGGAGTTATTTGCGAGATGGGCTTCAGAAAAGAAGTTGCAACTTATTGGTATGGTATCCTATTAATCTGTTTGGTGCACTGGGAACTCCTAGGTGACATGGGTCATGTTACATCCTCACTTGTTTCCTTTTGGAGATCGATAGTCCTAATCGATCAATCCCAAGATAGGCGTCCTTTCTTGGCCACGTACCATGTGTCGAAATCATTTTGGGCCATTTGACCACGATGGATCCACTCCTAGGTGGCGTGGGTCATGTGGAATCTCGACACTTTTTCCGTTTGGAGACAGTGTTAGTCTCGATGCAAGATAGGTGCATGGTTTGCTCTAGATGTACCCGCTTACATCTGGCAATCATTTTGGGCTTTTCGATGGAACGCCCTAGGTGATAACGAGGCTCAAGTGGAAGCACTTTGTCCTCCCGTTTTGAGACACAGTGCTAATCTTCCGCAAGATCACCCACGGTTTGCCAAGCACGCTTACCATCGGATCATAAATCATTTTGGGCTTCGGAGATGGAACTCCTAGGTGGCGTGGGTCATGTGTAATCTCACTTCCTTTAAGCCTGGACCGGGAGTGTTAGTGTCGGTGCAAGATAGGTGCATGGTTTGCGCTAGATGTACCATAGGCTTACAAATCGTTTTGGGCCTTTTCGATGGTACCACTAGGTTACAAGGCTCAAGTGGAAGCTCGCTTGGTCCGTTTGGAGAAAGTGCTAATCTTGACGCAAGATAGGTGCACGGTTTGCGTTGAACATACTATTGGCTCTCAAAATCATTTTGGGCCTTTTGATGGAACACCTAGGTGACGTGGGTTATGTGGAACCTCACTTGTTTCCTTTGGAGACAGTGTTAGTGTCGATGCAAGATAGGTGCATGGTTTGTGCCAAAGCGTATCATCGGCTTAGAAATCGTTTTGGGCGCATTTGATGGTACTCCTAGGTGGCGTGGGTCATGTGGAATCTCACTTCTCTCCGTTTAGAGATAGTGTTAGTATCGGTGCAAGATAGGTGCATGGTTTTGCGCTAGATGTACCATAGGCTTACAAATCATTTTGGACACACCCAATGGTACCACTAGGTGACGAGGCTCGGTGGAAGCTTCGTTTGACCCGTTTGGAGACAGTGCTAATCTTGATGCAAGATAGGTGCATGGTTTGTGTCGAAAGTATCATAGGCTCGGCAATCCTTTTGGATGCACCGATGGAACTCCTAGGTGGCGTGGGTCATGTGGAATCTCACTTCTTTCCGTTTGGAGGCGGTGTTAGTCTCGGTGCAAGATTAGGTGCATGGTTTTGCGCTTGGATGTACCATAGGCTCATAAATCATTTTGGGCCTTTTCGATGGCACCACTAGGTAGCGAGGCTCAAGTGGAAAGTAATCGTTTGACCTTTCGGACATATAGTGCTAATCTGGCGCAAGATAGGTGCACGGTTTGCGTTGAACGTACCATAGGATCGAAAACCATTTTGGGCGCACCCGATGGAACTCCTAGGTGGCGTGGGTCATGTGGAATCTCACTTCCTTTCCGTTTGGAGACAGTGTTAGTGTCGGTGCAAGATAGGTGCATGGTTTTGCGCTAGATGTACCATAGGCTTACAAATCATTTTGGATGCACCGATGGTACAACTAGGTTCTGAGGCTCAAGTGGAAGCTTCGCTTTCCGTTTGGAGAAAGTGCTAATCTTGATGCAAGATAGGTGCATGGTTTGCGTCGAACATACTATTGGCTCGGAAATCGTTTTGGGCCTTTTGATGGAACTCCTAGGTGGCGTGGGTCTTGTGGAATCTCACTTCTTTCCGTTTGGAGGCGAGTGTTAGTCTCGTTGCAAGATAGGTGCATGGTTTGCGCTAGATGTACCATAGGCTCTTAAATCGTTTTGGGCCTTTTCGATGGTACCACTAGGTAACGAGGCTCAAGTGGAAGATCGTTTGGTCCTTTTGGACATATAGTGCTAATCTTGGCGCAAGATAGGTGCATGGTTTGCGTTGAACGATACCATAGGATCGGAAACCATTTTGGGCGCACCGATGGAACTCTTAGGTGGCGTGGGTCATGTGGAATCTCGCTTCTTTCCGTTTGGAGACATTGTTAGTGTCGATGCAAGATAGGTGCATGGTTTGCACTAGATGTACCATAGGCTCGAAATCATTTTGGGCGCTTTCGATGGTACCAACTAGGTGGCGAGGCTCAAGTGGAAGCTCACTTTGACCTTTTGAACATAGTGCTAATCTCGATGCAAGATAGGTGCACGGTTTGCGACGAACATAACACAAGATCATAAATCAATTTGGATGCACCGATGGAACTCCCTAGGTGGCGTGGGTCATGTGGAATCTCACTTCCTTTCCGTTTGGAGAGCGGTGTTAGTGTCGATTGCAAGATAGGTGCATGGTTTTGCGCTAGATGTACCATAGGCTTACAAATCGTTTTGGACACACCCGATGGTACCACTAGGTTCTGAGGCTCAAGTGGAAGCTCGCTTGGTCCGTTTGGAGAAAGTGCTAATCTTGGCGCAAGATAGGTGCACAGTTTGCGCGAACATACTATTGGCTCGAAAATCATTTTGGGCCTTTTGATGGAACTCCTAGGTGACGTGGGTTATGTGGAACCTCACTTGTTTCCTTTTGGACGGAGGCGGTGTTAGTGTCGATGCAAGATAGGTGCATGGTTTGTGCCAAGCGTATCATCGACTTAGAAATCGTTTTGGTACACCCGATGGTACTCTCTCCTAGGTGGCGTGGGTCATGTGGAATCTCAATTCTCTCCGTTTAGAGATAGTGTTAGTATCGGTGCAAGATAGGTGCATGGTTTTGCGCTAGATGTACCATAGGCTTACAAATCATTTTGGACCACCCAATGGTACCACTAGGTGATGAGGCTCGGTGGAAGCTCATTTTGGCCCGTTTGGAGCGAGTGCTAATCTTGATGCAAGATAGGTGCATGGTTTTGTGTCGAAAATATCATAGGCTCGGCAATCCTTTTGGATGCACCCGATGGAACTCCTAGGTGACGTGGGTCTTGTGGAATCTCACTTCTTTCCACTTGAAGGCAGGGTTAGTCTTGGTGCAAGTTAGGTGCATGGTTTGCGCTGGACGTACCATAGGCTCCTAAATCGTTTTGGGCCTTTTCGATGGTACCACTAGGTAGCGAGGCTCAAGTGGAAGATCGTTTCAACCTTTTCGGACATATAGTGCTAATCTGGCGCAAGATAGGTGCACGGTTTGCGTTGAACGTACCATAGGATCGAAAACCATTTTGGGCGCACCCGATGGAACTCCTAGGTGGCGTGGGTCATGTGGAATCTCGCTTCTTTCCGTTTGGAGACATTGTTAGTGTCGATGCAAGATAGGTGCATGGTTTGCACTAGATGTACCATAGGCTCAGAAATCATTTTGGACGCACTCGATGGTACCACTAGGCTGAAATCATAGATGGTACCAACGGTGTGAGAACATAGTGGGAGCTTCGTTTGACCTTTTGAACATAGTGCTAATCACGATGCAAGATAGGTGCACTTGCGTTTGCGACGAACATACCACAAGATCATAAATGAATTTGGATGCACCGATGGAACTCCTAGGTGGCGTGGGTCATGTGGAATCTCACTTCCTTTCCGTTTGGAGGCAGTGTTAGTGTCGGTGCAAGATAGGTGCATGGTTTTGCGCTAGATGTACCATAGGCTTACAAATCGTTTTGGATGCACCCGATGGTACAACTAGGTTATGAGGCTCAAGTGGAAGCTTCGCTTTGTCCGTTTGGAGAAAGTGCTAATCTTGGCGCAAGATAGGTGCACGGTTTGCGTCGAGCGTGCTATTGGCTCGGAAATCATTTTGGACGCACCGATGGAACTCCTAGGTGGCGTGGGTCTTGTGGAATCTCACTTCTTTCCGCTTGAAGAGCGAGTGTTAGTCTCGGTGCAAGTTAGGTGCATGGTTTTGCTTTGGACGTACCATAGGCTCTTAAATCGTTTTGGGCCGCACTCCATGGTACCACTAGGTAACGAGGCTCAAGTGGAAGATCATTTCGGCCTTTTGGACATATAGTGCTAATCTTGCGCGCAAGATAGGTGCACGGTTTTTGCGTTGAACGTACCATAGGATCGGAAACCATTTTGGGCCTTTTTAGATGGAACTCCTAGGTGGCGTGGGTCATGTGGAATCTCGCTTCTTTCCGTTTGGAGACATTGTTAGTGTCGATGCAAGATAGATGCATGGTTTGCACTAGATGTACCATAGGCTCGAAAATCATTTTAGACGCACTCGATGGTACCATCAGGTGACGAGGCTCAAGTGGAAGCTCATTTCGGCCTTTCGAACATAGTGCTAATCCTGATGCAAGATAGGTGCACGGTTTGCGACGAACATACCACAAGATCATAAATGAATTTGGATGCACCCGATGGAACTCCTAGGTGGCGTGGGTCATGTGGAATCTCACTTCCTTTCCGTTTGGAGAGCGAGTGTGTTAGTGTCGGTGCAAGATAGGTGCATGGTTTGAGCTAGATGTACCATATGCTTACAAATCATTTTGGACGCACCCGATGGTACCACTAGGTTACAAGGCTCAAGTGGAGGCTCGCTTCGGTCCGTTTGGAGAAAGTGCTAATCTTGGCGCAAGATAGGTGCACGGTTTTGCGTCGAACATACTATTGGCTCGGAAATCATTTTGGGCCTTTTGATGGAACACCTAGGTGGCGTGGGTTATGTGGAACCTCACTTGTTTCCTTTGAAGGAGACAGTGTTAGTGTCGATGCAAGATAGGTGCACGGTTTGTGCCAAACGTATCATCGACTTAGAAATCGTTTTGGGTGCGCACCCGATGGTACTCCTAGGTGGCGTGGGTCATGTGGAATCTCACTTCTCTCCGTTTAGAGATAGTGTTAGTATCGGTGCAAGATAGGTGCATGGTTTGCGCTAGATGTACCATAGGCTTACAAATCATTTTGGACACACCCGATGGTACCACTAGGTTCGAGGCTCAAGTGGAAGCTTCGCTTGGTCCGTTTGGAGAGAAAGTGCTAATCTTGATGCAAGATAGGTGCACGGTTTGTGTCGAAAGTATCATAGGCTCGGCAATCCTTTTGGATGCACTCGATGGAACTCCTAGGTGACGTGGGTCTTGTGGAATCTCACTTCTTTCCGCTTGAAGGCAGGGTTAGTCTCGGTGCAAGTTAGGTGCATGGTTTTGCTCGACGTACCATAGGCTCTTAAATCGTTTTGGGCCTTTTCGATGGTACCACTAGGTAACGAGGCTCAAGTGGAAGATCGTTTGACCTTTGGACATATAGTGCTAATCTTGGCGCAAGATAGGTGCACGGTTTGCGTTGAACGTACCATAGGATCGGAAACCATTTTGGACACACCCGATGGAACTCCTAGGTGACGTGGGTCATGTGGAATCTCGCTTCTTTCCGTTTGGAGACATTGTTAGTGTCGATGCAAGATAGGTGCATGGTTTGCACTAGATGTACCATAGGCTCGAAATCATTTTGGGCCACTTTCGATGGTACCAACTAGTGGCGAGGCTCAAGTGGAAGCTCGTTTGACCTTTCGAACATAGTGCTAATCCTGATGCAAGATAGGTGCATGGTTTGCGACGAACATACCACAAGATCATAAATGAATTTGGATGCACCCGATGGAACTCCTAGGTGGCGTGGGTCATGTGGAATCTCACTTCCTTTCCGTTTGGAGAGCAGGTGTTAGTGTCGGTTGCAAGATAGGTGCATGGTTTTGCGCTACATGTACCATAGGCTTACAAATTGTTTTGGACACACCCGATGGTACAACTAGGTTACGAGGCTCAAGTGGAAGCTCGCTTTGGTCCATATGGAGAAAGTGCTAATCTTGACGCAAGATAGGTGTACCGTTTGCGTCGAACATACTATTGGCTCGGAAATCATTTTGGACGCACCCGATGGAACTCCTAGGTGACGTGGGTCTTGTGGAATCTCACTTCTTTCCGCTTGAAGAGCAGGGTTAGTCTCGGTGCAAGATAGGTGCATGGTTTGCGCTTTCGACGTACCATAGGCTCTTAAATCGTTTTGGGCCTTTTTCGATGGTACCACTAGGTAACGAGGCTCAAGTGGAAGATCGTTTGACCTTTCGGACATATAGTGCTAATCTGGACGCAAGATAGGTGCACGGTTTGCGTTGAGCGTACCATAGGATCGGAAACCATTTTGGGCGCACCCGATGGAACTCTTAGGTGACGTGGGTCATGTGGAATCTCGCTTCTTTCCATTTGGAGACATTGTTGAGTGTCGATGCAAGATAGGTGCATGGTTTGCACTAGATGTACCATAGGCTCGAAAATCATTTTGGAGGCACTTTCGATGGTACCAACAGGTGACGAGGGCTCAAGTGGAAGCTCGTTTGACCTTTGAACATAGTGCTAATCTGATGCAAGATAGGTGCACGGTTTGCGACGAACATACCACAAGATCATAAATGAATTTGGATGCACCCAATGGAACTCCTAGGTGGCGTGGGTCATGTGGAATCTCACTTCCTTTCCGTTTGGAGAGCAGTGTTAGTGTCGGTGCAAGATAGGTGCATGGTTTGCGCTAGATGTACCATAGGCTTACAAATCGTTTTGGCGCACCCGATGGTACAACTAGGTTCTGAGAGGCTCAAGTGGAAGCTTCGCTTGGTCCGTTTGGAGAAAGTGCTAATCTTGGCGCAAAGATAGGTGCACGGTTTGCGCCGAACATACTATTGGCTCGGAAATCATTTTGGGCCTTTTGATGGAACACCTAGGTGGCGTGGGTTATGTGGAACCTCACTTGTTTCCTTACGGAGAGCAGTGTTAGTGTCGATGCAAGATAGGTGCACGGTTTTTGTGCCAAACGTATCATCGACTTAGAAATCGTTTTGGTCGCACCCGATGGTACTCCTAGGTGACGTGGGTCATGTGGAATCTCACTTCTCTCCGTTTAGAGATAGTGTTAGTGTCGGTGCAAGATAGGTGCATGGTTTGCGCTAGATGTACCATAGGCTTACAAATCATTTTGGACACACCCAATGGTACCACTAGGTGACGAGGCTCAGGTGGAAGCTCGTTTCGGCCCGTTTGGAGACAGTGCTAATCTTGATGCAAGATAGGTGCACGGTTTGTGTCGAAAGTATCATAGGCTCGGCAATCCTTTTGGATGCACTCGATGGAACTCCTAGGTGGCGTGGGTCTTGTGGAATCTCACTTCTTTCCGTTTGAAGGCGAGGTTAGTCTTGGTGCAAGATTAGGTGCATGGTTTGCGCTGGGCGTACCATAGGCTCCTAAATCGTTTGGGCCTTTTCGATGGTACCACTAGGTAACGAGGCTCAAGTGGAAGATCGTTTTGACCTTTTGGACATATAGTGCTAATCTGACGCAAGATAGGTGCACGGTTTTGCGTTGAACGTACCATAGGATCGAAACCATTTTGGACCACCCGATGGAACTCCTAGGTGGCGTGGGTCATGTGGAATCTCGCTTCTTTCCGTTTGGAGACATTGTTAGTGTCGATGCAAGATAGGTGCATGGTTTGCACTAGATGTACCATAGGCTCGAAAATCATTTTAGATGCACTTTCGATGGTACCAACAGTGACGAGGCTCAAGTGGAAGCTCGTTTGACCTTTTGGAATATAGTGCTAATCCACGATGCAAGATAGGTCCACGGTTTGCGACGAACGTACCACAAGATCATAAATGAATTTGGACGCACCCGATGGAACTCCTAGGTGGCGTGGGTCATGTGGAATCTCACTTCCTTTCCGTTTGGAGACGGTGTTAGTGTCGGTGCAAGATATAGGTGCATGGTTTTGCGCTAGATGTACCATAGGCTTACAAATCATTTTGGATGCACCCGATGGTACAACTAGGTTACGAGGCTCAAGTGGAAGCTTCGCTTGGTCCGTTTGGAGAAAGTGCTAATCTTGACGCAAGATAGGTGCACGGTTTGCGTCGAACATACTATTGGCTCGGAAATCATTTTGGGCGCACCGATGGAACACCTAGGTGGCGTGGGTCTTGTGGAATCTCACTTCTTTTCCGCTTGAAGGCGGGGTTAGTCTCGGTGCAAGTTAGGTGCATGGTTTGCGCTTTGACGTACCATAGGCTCTTAAATCGTTTTGGGCCTTTTCGATGGTACCACAAGGTAACGAGGCTCAAGTGGAAGATCGTTTCGACCTTTCGGACATATAGTGCTAATCTTGGCGCAAGATAGGTGCACGGTTTGCGTTGAAGCGTACCATAGGATCGGAAACCATTTTGGGCGCACCGATGGGAACTCCTAGGTGGCGTGGGTCATGTGGAATCTCGCTTCTTTCCATTTGGAGACATTGTTAGTGTCGATGCAAGATAGATGCATGGTTTGCACTAGATGTACCATAGGCTCGAAAATCATTTTGGACGCTTTTCGATGGTACCAACAGTGTGACGAGGCTCAAGTGGAAGCTCGTTTGACCTTTTCGAACATAGTGCTAATCTTGATGCAAGATAGGTGCACGGTTTTGCGACGAACATACCACAAGATCATAAATGAATTTGGATGCACCCGATGGAACTCCTAGGTGGCGTGGGTCATGTGGAATCTCACTTCCTTTCCGTTTGGAGGCGGTGTTAGTGTCGGTGCAAGATAGGTGCATGGTTTTGCGCTAGATGTACCATAGGCTTACAAATCGTTTTGGGCGCTTTTCGATGGTACCACTAGGTTACAAGGCTCAAGTGGAAGCTCGCTTGGTCCGTTTGGAGAAAGTGCTAATCTTGGCGCGCAAGATAGGTGCACAGTTTGCGCCGAACATACTATTGGCTCGGAAATCATTTTGGGCCTTTTGATGGAACACCTAGGTGGCGTGGGTTATGTGGAACCTCACTTGTTTCCTTAAGGAGGCAGGTGTTAGTGTCGATGCAAGATAGGTGCACGGTTTGTGCCAAACGTATCATCATCTTAGAAATCATTTTGGTCGCTTTTCGATGGTACTCCTAGGTGACGTGGGTCATGTGGAATCTCGACTTCTCTCCGTTTAGAGATAGTGTTAGTATCGGTGCAAGATAGGTGCATGGTTTTGCGCTAGATGTACCATAGGCTTACAAATCGTTTTGGACACACCCAATGGTACCACTAGGTGACGAGGCTCAAGGTGGAAGCTTCGTTTGACCTGTTTGGAGATAGTGCTAATCTTGATGCAAGATAGGTGCACGGTTTGTGTCGAAAAGTATCATAGGCTCGGCAATCCTTTTGGATGCACCCGATGGAACTCCTAGGTGACGTGGGTCATGTGGAATCTCACTTCTTTCCGCTTGAAGGCGGGGTTAGTCTCGGTGCAAGTTAGGTGCATGGTTTGCGCTGGATGTGCCATAGGCTCATAAATCGTTTTGGACGCACTCGATGGTACCACTAGGTAACGAGGCTCAAGTGGAAGATCGTTTCGGCCTTTCGGACATATAGTGCTAATCCTGACGCAAGATCGGTGCACGGTTTGCGTTGAACGTACTATAGGATCGGAAACCATTTTGGACGCACCCGATGGAACTCCTAGGTGACGTGGGTCATGTAGAACCTCACTTCCCTTCCGTTTGGAGACAGTGTTAGTGTCGGTGCAAGATAGGTGCATGGTTTGCGCTAGATGTACCATAGGCTTACAAATCGTTTTGGATGCACCCGATGGTACAACTAGGTTACGAGGCTCAAGTGGAAGCTCGCTTCGGTCCGTTTGGAGAAAGTGCTAATCTTGACGCAAGATAGGTGCACGGTTTGTGTCGAAAGTATCATAGGCTCGGCAATCCTTTTGGATGCACTCGATGGAACTCCTAGGTGACGTGGGTCTTGTGGAATCTCACTTCTTTCCACTTGAAGGCAGGGTTAGTCTTGGTGCAAGATAGGTGCATGGTTTTACGCGCTAGATGTACCATAGGCTCTTAAATCGTTTTGGGCCTTTTCGATGGTACCACTAGGTAACGAGGCTCAAGTGGAAGATCGTTTGGCCTTTTGGACATATAGTGCTAATCTTGACGCAAGATAGGTGCACGGTTTGCGTTGAACGTACCATAGGATCGGAAACCATTTTGGGCGCTTCCCGATGGAACTCTTAGGTGACGTGGGTCATGTGGAATCTCGCTTCTTTCCGTTTGGAGACATTGTTAGTGTCGATGCAAGATAGGTGCATGGTTTGCACTAGATGTACCATAGGCTCAGAAATGATAGATGGTACCAACAGCTGATGAGGCTCAAGTGGAAGCTCGTTTCGGCCTTTCGAACATAGTGCTAATCCTGTTGCAAGATAGGTGCACGGTTTGCGACGAACATACCACAAGATCATAAATGAATTTGGATGCACCCGATGGAACTCCTAGGTGACGTGGGTCATGTAGAATCTCACTTCCTTTCCGTTTGGAGACAGTGTTAGTGTCGGTGCAAGATAGGTGCATGGTTTGCGCTAGATGTACCATAGGCTTACAAATCGTTTTGGATGCACCCGATGGTACAACTAGGTTACGAGGCTCAAGTGGAAGCTTGCTTCGGTCCGTTTGGAGAAAGTGCTAATCTTGACGCAAGATAGGTGCACGGTTTGTGTCGAAAGTATCATAGGCTCGGCAATCCTTTTGGATGCACCCGATGGAACTCCTAGGTGACGTGGGTCTTGTGGAATCTCACTTCTTTCCGCTTGAAGGCAGGGTTAGTCTCGGTGCAAGTTAGGTGCATGGTTTGCGCTGGACGTACCATAGGCTCTTAAATCGTTTTGGACGCACTCGATGGTACCACTAGGTAACGAGGCTCAAGTGGAAGATTGTTTCGGCCTTTCGGACATATAGTGCTAATCCTGACGCAAGATCGGTGCACGGTTTGCGTTGAACGTACCATATGATCGGAAACCATTTTGGACGCACCCGATGGAACTCCTAGGTGACGTGGGTCATGTGGAATCTCGCTTCTTTCCGTTTGGAGACATTGTTAGTGTCGATGCAAGATAGGTGCATGGTTTGCACTAGATGTACCATAGGCTCAGAAATGATAGATGGTACCAACAGCTGATGAGGCTCAAGTGGAAGCTCGTTTCGGCCTTTCGAACATAGTGCTAATCCTGTTGCAAGATAGGTGCACGGTTTGCGACGAACATACCACAAGATCATAAATGAATTTGGATGCACCCGATGGAACTCCTAGGTGACGTGGGTCATGTAGAATCTCACTTCCTTTCCGTTTGGAGACAGTGTTAGTGTCGGTGCAAGATCGGTGCATGGTTTGCGCTAGATGTACCATAGGCTTACAAATCGTTTTGGATGCACCCGATGGTACAACTAGGTTCTGAGGCTCAATTGGAAGCTCGCTTGGTCCGTTTGGAGAAAGTGCTAATCTTGGCGCAAGATAGGTGCACGGTTTTGCGTCGAACATACTATTGGCTCGGAAATCATTTTGGGCGCACCCGATGGAACTCCTAGGTGACGTGGGTCTTGTGGAATCTCACTTCTTTCCGCTTGAAGGCGGGTTAGTCTCGGTGCAAGTTAGGTGCATGGTTTGCGCTTCGACGTACCATAGGCTCTTAAATCGTTTTGGGCGCTTTCGATGGTACCACTAGGTAACGAGGCTCAAGTGGAAGATCGTTTGACCTTTCGGACATATAGTGCTAATCTCGGCGCAAGATAGGTGCACGGTTTTGCGTTGAACGTACCATAGGATCGGAAACCATTTTGGACGCACCCGATGGAACTCTTAGGTGACGTGGGTCATGTGGAATCTCGCTTCTTTCCGTTTGGAGACATTGTTAGTGTCGATGCAAGATAGGTGCATGGTTTGCACTAGATGTACCATAGGCTCGAAAATCATTTTAGGACGCACTCGATGGTACCAACAGGTGACGAGGCTCAAGTGGAAGCTCGTTTGACCTTTTGGAACATAGTGCTAATCTCGATGCAAGATAGGTGCACGGTTTTGCGACGAACATACCACAAGATCATAAATGAATTTGGATGCACCCGATGGAACTCCTAGGTGACGTGGGTCATGTGGAATCTCACTTCCTTTCCGTTTGGAGCAGTGTTAGTGTCGGTTGCAAGATAGGTGCATGGTTTGCGCTAGATGTACCATAGGCTTACAAATCGTTTTGGACGCACCCGATGGTAGTACTAGGTTCTGAGGCTCAAGTGGAAGCTTCGCTTGGTCCGTTTGGAGAAAGTGCTAATCTTGACGCAAAATAGGTGCACGGTTTGCGTCGAACATACTATTGGCTCGGAAATCATTTTGGGCGCACCGATGGAACTCCTAGGTGACGTGGGTCATGTGGAACCTCACTTGTTTCCTTCTGGAGACAAAGTGTTAGTGTCGGTGTAAGATAGGTGCACGGTTTGCGCCAAACGTACCATCACCTTAGAATTCATTTTGGGCCTTTTGATGGTACTCCTAGGTGACGTGGGTCATGTGGAATCTCACTTCTCTCCATTTAGAGATAGTGTTAGTGTCGGTGCAAGATAGGTGCATGGTTTGCGCTACATGTACCATAGGCTTACAAATCATTTTGGACACACCCGATGGTACAACTAGGTTACGAGGCTCAAGTGGAAGCTCGCTTCGGTCCGTTTGGAGAAAGTGCTAATCTTGACGCAAGATAGGTGTACCGTTTGCGTCGAACAAACTATTGGCTCGAAAATCATTTTGGGCCTTTTGATGGAACTCTAAGGTGACGTGAGTCATGTGGAACCTCACTTGTTTCCTTACGAGAGCAGTGTTAGTGTCGGTGTAAGATAGGTGCACGGTTTGCGTCAAATGTACCATCACCTTAGAAATCATTTTGGACGGACCCGATGGTACTCCTAGGTGACGTGGGTCATGTGGAATCTCACTTCTCTCCATTTAGAGACAGTGTTAGTGTCGGTGCAAGATAGGTGCATGGTTTGCGCTAGATGTACCATAGGCATACAAAATGTTTTGGACGCACCCGATGGTACCACTAGGTTACGAGGCTCAAGTGGAAGCTCGCTTCGGTCCGTTTGGAGAAAGTGCTAATCTTGATGCAAGATAGGTGCACGGTTTGCGCCAAACATACTATTGGCTCGGAAATCATTTTGGACGCACCCGATGGAACACCTAGGTGACGTGGGTTATGTGGAACCTCACTTGTTTCCTTACGGAGACAGTGTTAGTGTCGATGCAAGATAGGTGCACGGTTTGTGCCAAACGTATCATCGACTTAGAAATTGTTTTGGTGCTTTTGCGATGGTACTCCTAGGTGACGTGGGTCATGTGGAATCTCACTTCTCTCCGTTTAGAGATAGTGTTAGTATCGGTGCAAGATAGGTGCATGGTTTGCGCTAGATGTACCATAGGCTTACAAATCATTTTGGACACACCCAATGGTACCACTAGGTGACGAGGCTCAGGTGGAAGCTCGTTTCGGCCCGTTTGGAGACAGTGCTAATCTTGATGCAAGATAGGTGCACGGTTTGTGTCGAAAGTATCATAGGCTCGGCAATCCTTTTGGATGCACCCGATGGAACTCCTAGGTGACATGGGTCTTGTGGAATCTCACTTCTTTAAGCTTGAAGGCGAGGGTTAGTCTCGGTGCAAGTTAGGTGCATGGTTTGCGCTTGGACGTACCATAGGCTCTTAAATCGTTTTGGACGCCTTTTGGGTACCACTAGGTAACGAGGCTCAAGTGGAAGATCGTTTGACCCTTTCGGACATATAGTAATCTGACGCAAGATAGGTGCACGGTTTGCGTTGAACGTACCATAGGATCGGAAACCATTTTGGACGCACCCGATGGAACTCCTAGGTGACGTGGGTCATGTGGAATCTCGCTTCTTTCCGTTTGGAGACATTGTTAGTGTCGATGCAAGATAGGTGCATGGTTTGCACTAGATGTACCAGATGTACCATAGGCTCAGAAATCATAGATGGTACCAACAGGTGACGAGGCTCAAGTGGAAGCTCGTTTCAGCCTTTCGAACATAGTGCTAATCCTGATGCAAGATAGGTGCACGGTTTGCGACGAACATACCACAAGATCATAAATGAATTTGGATGCACCCGATGGAACTCCTAGGTGGCGTGGGTCATGTAGAATCTCACTTCCTTTCCGTTTGGAGACAGTGTTAGTGTCGGTGCAAGATAGGTGCATGGTTTTGCGCTAGATGTACCATAGGCTTACAAATAGTTTTGGATGCACCCGATGGTACAACTAGGTTCTGAGGCTCAAGTGGAAGCTCGCTTGATCCGTTTGGAGAAAGTGCTAATCTTGACGCAAGATAGGTGCACGGTTTGCGTCGAACATACTATTGGCTCGAAAATCATTTTGGGCCTTTTCGATGGAACTCCTAGGTGGCGTGGGTCATGTGGAACCTCACTTGTTTCCTTACGGAGACAGTGTTAGTGTCGGTGTAAGATAGGTGCACGTTTTGCGCCAAACGCGTACCATCACCTTAGAATTCATTTTGGGCGCTTTTGATGGTACTCCTAGGTGACGTGGGTCATGTGGAATCTCACTTCTCTCCATTTAGAGATAGTGTTAGTGTCGGTGCAAGATAGGTGCATGGTTTGCGCTACATGTACCATAGGCTTACAAATCATTTTGGACACACCCGATGGTACAACTAGGTTACGAGGCTCAAGTGGAAGCTCGCTTGGTCCGTTTGGAGAAAGTGCTAATCTTGGCCTTAAAGATAGGTGTACCGTTTAAATCGAACATACTATTGGCTCGAAAATCATTTTGGACGCACCCGATGGAACTCCTAGGTGACGTGAGTCATGTGGAACCTCACTTGTTTCCTTACGGAGACAGTGTTAGTGTTGGTGTAAGATAGGTGCACGGTTTGGGTCAAATGTACCATCACCTTAGAAATCATTTTGGACGGACCCGATGGTACTCCTAGGTGACGTGGGTCATGTGGAATCTCACTTCTCTCCATTTAGGGACAATGTTAGTGTCGGTGCAAGATAGGTGCATGGTTTTAGCGCTAGATGTGTACCAAAGGCTTACAAATTGTTTTGGACACACCCGATGGTACCACTAGGTTACGAGGCTCAAGTGGAAGCTTCGCTTGGTCCGTTTGGAGAAAGTGCTAATCTTGACGCAAGATAGGTGCACGGTTTGCGTCGAACATACTATTGGCTCGGAAATCATTTTGGACCTTTTGATGGAACTCCTAGGTGACGTGGGTCTTGTGGAATCTCACTTCTTTCCGCTTGAAGGCGGGGTTAGTCTCGGTGCAAATTAGGTGCATGGTTTGCGCCGACGTACCATAGGCTCTTAAATCGTTTTGGGCGCTTTTCGATGGTACCACTAGGTAACGAGGCTCAAGTGGAAGATCGTTTGACCTTTTCGGACATATAGTGCTAATCCTGACGCAAGATAGGTGCACGGTTTGCGTTGAACGTACCATAGGATCGGAAACCATTTTGGACGCACCCGATGGAACTCCTAGGTGATGTGGGTCATGTGGAATCTCGCTTCTTTCCGTTTGGAGACATTGTTAGTGTCGATGCAAGATAGGTGCATGGTTTGCACTAGATGTACCATAGGCTCAGAAATCATTTTAGACGCACTCGATGGTACCAACAGGTGACGAGGCTCAAGTGGAAGCTCGTTTCGGCCTTTCGAACATAGTGCTAATCGTGATGCAAGATAGGTGCACGGTTTGCGACGAACATACCACAAGATCATAAATGAATTTGGATGCACCCGATGGAACACCTAGGTGACGTGGGTCATGTAGAATCTCACTTCCTTTCCGTTTGGAGACAGTGTTAGTGTCAGTGCAAGATAGGTCCATGGTTTGCGCTAGATGTACCATAGGCTTACAAATCGTTTTGGACGCACCCGATGGTACAGCTAGGTTACGAGGCTCAAGTGGAAGCTCACTTTGGTCTGTTTTTAGAAAGTGCTAATCTTGACGCAAGACAGGTGCACGGTTTGCGCCGAACATACTATTGGCACGAACACTAACACTGTCTCCAAACGGAAAGGAAGTGTGGACGCACCCGATAGAACTCCTAGGTGACGTAGGTCATGTGGAACCTCACTTGTTTCCATACAGAGATAGTGTTGGTGTCGGTGCAAGATAGGTGCACGATTTGCGCCAAACATACCATCAGCTTAGAAATCGTTTTGGACGCACCCGATGGTACTCCTAGGTGAAGTGGGTCAAGTCGAATCTCACTTCTCTCCGTTTAGAGACAGTGTTAGTGTCGGTGCAAGATAGGTGCATGGTTTGCGCTGGACGTACCATAGGCTCACAAATCATTTTGGATGCACTCGACGGTACCACTAGGTAACGAGCCTCAAGTGGAACACCCAATGGTACCGCTAGGTGGCGAGGCTCAGGTGGAAGCTCGTTTCGGCCCGTTTGGAGACAGTGCCAATCTTGACGCAAGATAGGTGCACGGTTTGCGTCGAACGTACCATACGCTCGGCAATCGTTTTGGTTGCACCCGATGGAACTCCTAGGTGACGTGGGTCATGTGGAATCTCACTTCTTTCCGTTTGGAGGCAGGGTTAGTGTCGGTGCAAGATAGGTGCATGGTTTGCGCTGGGACGTACCATAGGCTCATAAATCATTTTGGGCGACTTTCGATGGTACCACTAGGTAACGAGGCTCAAGTGGAAGATCGTTTGCCTTTTGGACATATAGTGCTAATCTTGATGCAAGATAGGTGCACGGTTTTGCGTTGAACGCGATACCATAGGATCGGAAACCATTTTGGACGCACCGATGGAACTCCTAGGTGACGTGGGTCATTTGGAATCTCCTTCTTTCCTTTTGGAGACATTGTTAGTGTCGATGCAAGATAGGTGCATGGTTTGCACTTGGGCGTACCATAGGCCCGAAAAATCATTTTGGGCGCTTTTCGATGGTACCAATAGGTGACGAGGCTCAAGTGGAAGCTCGTTTCAGCCTTTCAAACATAGTGCTAATCCTGATGCAAGATAGGTGCGTGGTTTGCGATGAACGTACCATAGGATCATAAATGAATTTGGACGCACCCGATGGAACTCCTAGGTGACATGGGTCATGTGGAATCTCACTTCCTTTCCGTTTGGAGACAGTGTTAGTGTCGGTGCAAGATAGGTGCATGGTTTGCGCTAGATGTACCATAGGCTTACAAATCGTTTTGGATGCACCCTATGGTACCACTAGGTTACGAGGCTCAAGTGGAAGCTCGCTTCGGTCCGTTTGGAGAAAGTGCTAATCCTGACGCAAGATTGGTGCACGGTTTGCGTCGAACATACTATTGGCTCGGAAATCATTTTGGACGCACCCGATAGAACTCCTAGGTGATGTGGGTCATGTGGAACCTCACTTGTTTCCTTTCGGAGATAGTGTTAGTGTCGGTGTAAGATAGGTGCATGGTTTGCGCCAAACGTACCATCAGCTTAGAAATCGTTTTGGACGCACCCGATGATACTCCTAGGTGACGTGGGTCATGTGGAATCTCATTTCTCTCCGTTTAGAGACAGTGTTAGTGTCGGTGCAAGATAGGTGCATGGTTTGCGCTAGATGTACCATAGGCTTACAAATCATTTTGGATGCACCCTATGGTACCACTAGGTTACGAGGCTCAAGTGGAACACCCAATGGTACCGCTAGGTGACGAGGCTCAGGTGGAAGCTCGTTTCGGCCCGTTTGGAGACAGTGCCAAACTTGACGCAAGATAGGTGAACGGTTTGCGTCGAACATACCATAGGCTCGGCAATCGTTTTGGATGCACCCGATGGAACTCCTAGGTGACGTGGGTCATGTGGAATATCACTTCTTTCCGTTTGGAGGCAGGGTTAGTGTCGGTGCAAGATAGGTGCAAGGTTTGCGCTGGACGTACTATAGGCTCATAAATCATTTTGGACGCACTCGATGGTACCAATAGGTGATGTGGACAAGGATAACTCAACCTCAACTATGATTCAACAGTTTGTTACAGCTATTCCTGCAAAACTGGGCCACGTTTCTGCATCCTTATTCCATATCAACAGAAAGATATTGAAGTCTAGTTCCAACGCAACAAACGGTGCATCTTTTGGACTTCCGAGCTAAGAGTTATGATTGTTTTAGTGGAAGGTGCACATGCAGCCCAGCACCTGCGCGAGAATTGAAGAGATTGCTTGAGTTCCCACTTCAGTTAGCCAAAAGTAAAGAGGACCTTTGGTATGGTGGTTAGCACCCAGATTAAGTGTCAACTTTTCGCATACTTTTCGTCATTGTATAAATACCCATGTAATCCTTCTATGTAAGAGTCCCTCTTTTGGTTAAAATACAGCCACCTTGTGTGTGTGTTCTCCTCTCATGGAGAGAATATTTGGAATCTTTGGTAAGGCATGAGTGCTTTGCAACATTCGTTCTTTCGACTCCTGAGGGGGTTGTAGAACACCGAACTTCAGTTCATCCATTTCGTGCCTTCACGTCTATCTGACGTGATTAAGTGGGCTGTTCGTTGGTATGTGGAAGGGTGATTGTCTCGGTGGTTAAATCGCATTGGACAGCCTCGCGGTGCATTTCCTCTTCACCAGTCACATAACGACAATTTATCAAGTTTGCGAGATCCTACGAGAAGATCGGGCCACAACAACTTGCTACACGTGCTGCATAGACGTGTTGACATCATTCGGTGAAGAGGCAATGCACCGAGGCTGTCCACGTGACGAACTACCGAGACAATCACCCTTCCACGCATCGATTTAACAGCCCACACGCAATCACGCCAGTATAGGCGTGAAGGCACAAACTGGGTGAACCGCAGTTCGGCGTTCTACAACTCCCTTAGGAATCGAAAGAACAAGTTTGCAAGCCTCTCAAGACTCACGCTCGAACAAGAATTCCAAGAGTTGGTATTTCTGAAATTGCAATCACCATCATAATCTCTACCTCCAACTAGAACGCGCCGAGCACGACCAAAACCATGGCCAAACCCACCACGTCCATGTCCATGACCAGCGGCACGACGTGGTGCCTCGTTATCCTCATTGTCATCATCCTCATTTGGTGGTGGTTCTCTATGAGGCATGTTCAATTGGAGAGTTTGTAGTTGTTGCATCAAATCATTCATTTGTGTACGCAGCTCCTGGAATTCCTCCACCGAAACAGTGGCACCATCTCCACGTCCCGCCATATTAGTAGAGGGGAAAAAAGGACAATATATATGTGGAATATATGTGGAATCACTCCCTCACCACTTGCTGAACAAGTTCTTTCTCTTCCTGGAAAGGGCAAGAACCGGGGCTGCAATCTGTAGTGGAAGAGTGAAGAGACTACGGTGCAACAGCTCACGGTGCTTTTAAGTGGAGCTTGGTGGGGTAATATGTAAATGGAATGCGCTGAAATGTAGTAATGCAAAACCGAATAATAATCCAAGAACTCAAGTCTAAGTTGCTGAATATAAAGGAAAAGGTGCTCAAAGAAAGGAACAAGATGTAGGAAGTGGATAGATGAACACCAATTGCACCAACCGAAACTTGTTGCTGCCCAAACCCCTTTGTGGTGTGCTGAACACAATTCTCTTTTATTTCTTTTCTTTCCTTTGTTTTTGAACAAGAACTCGTTGTTTTCAGTCCTTCTTTTGACCCATATACATCTTTTCTTTTAACCTTTGTGAGAAACGTAGCACAACTTTCAACTAAAGGGGCACATAAGGATCAACTAAGATGGACGGCGCAGCACAAAAACAAGAAACTCGGGTGGGGAATTTGTGGCGGGTAGAAAACAAGGGTGGAACGGGTGGTTTTGTTTTAGTTATATATATGCAGCAAGCAATGACGATTAGAACAAGGGTGGGATGGGTGGGTACATGCAGCAAGCGATTTGATGATTAGAACAATGATAACAACTAGAATGACGTGGAAAAGAAAAAATTCAGCAACTAGACAAATCTTAAAGGATTAAAACTCGATAAAGCAAACTACAAAATCAGTAGCACGTATGAATTTGGGCTGTGGGTTTTCTTTTTTGGCTATTATTGGACAGTAGGTATATAAACTCTATCCTACCAAAAACAAGAACAATCCTAACGAGTAAACGGAGGCTCTAATACCAAATGATGTGTGTACGTGTATGGAACACACGACTGCAACTTGTATAGCCTGATCTTCATAGTAGAGCATAAGTAAACTTGATAACTATCGTTTCATGACCTGATGGAGAGGTAGCGCACCACGAGATCTTGCACCCGCGACGAACTGCCGAGACATCCACCCTTCCATGCACCGATAAAACCAGTCCACGCAATCACGCCATATAGACATGAAGGCACGAAATGGATGAACTGAAGTTCGGTGTTCTACAACCCCCTCAGGAGTCGAAAGAACGAATGTTGCAAAGCACTCATGCCTTACCAAAGATTCCAAATATTCTCTCCATGAGAGGAGAACACACACACAAGGTGGCTGTATTTTAACCAAAAGAGAGACTCTTACATAGAAGGATTACATGGGTATTTATACAATGACGAAAAGTATGCGAAAAGTTGACACTTAATCTGGGTGCTAACCACCATACCAAAGGTCCTCTTTACTTTTGGCTAACTAAAGTGGGAACTCAAGCAATCTCTTCAATTGTCGCTTGCAGGTGCTGGTCTGCATGTGCACCTTCCACTAAAACGATCATAACTCTTAGCTCGGAAGTCCAAAAGATGCACCGTTTGTTGCGTTGGAAACTAGACTTCAATATCTTTCTGTTGATATGGAATAAGGATGCAGAAACGTGGCCCAGTTTTGCAGGTATAGCTGTAACAAACAGTTGAATCATAGTTGAGGTTGAGTTATCCTTGTCCACATCAATAGGTGACGAGGCTCAAGTGGAAGATCGTTTCGGCCTTTTGGACATACAGTGCTAATCCTGACGTAAGATAGGTGCACGGTTTGCGTTCAACGTACCATAGGATCGGAAACCATTTTGGACGCACACGATGGAACTCCTTGGTGACGTGGGTCATGTGGAATCTCGCTTCTTTCCGTTTGGAGACATTGTTAGTGTCGATGCAAGATAGGTGCACGGTTTGCGACGAACATACCACAAGATCATAAATGAATTTGGATGCACCCGATGGAACTCCTAGGTGACGTGGGTCATGTGGAATCTCACTTCCTTTCCGTTTGGAGACAGTGTTAGTGTTGGTGCAAGATAGGTGCATGGTTTGCGCTAGATGTACCATAGGCTTACAAATCGTTTTGGACGCACCCGATGGTAGTACTAGGTTACGAGGCTCAAGTGGAAGCTCGCTTCGGTCCGTTTGGAGAAAGTGCTAATCTTGACGCAAAATAGGTGCACGGTTTGCGTCGAACATACTATTGGCTCGGAAATCATTTTGGACGCACCCGATGGAACTCCTAGGTGACGTGGGTCATGTGGAACCTCACTTGTTTCCTTTACGGAGACAGCAGTGTTAGTGTCGGTGTAAAGATAGGTGCACGGTTTGCGCCAAACGTACCATCACCTTAGAATTCATTTTGGACGCACCTGATGGTACTCCTAGGTGACGTGGGTCATGTGGAATCTCACTTCTCTCCATTTAGAGATAGTGTTAGTGTCGGTGCAAGATAGGTGCATGGTTTGCGCTACATGTACCATAGGCTTACAAATCATTTTGGACACACCCGATGGTACAACTAGGTTACGAGGCTCAAGTGGAAGCTCGCTTCGGTCCGTTTGGAGAAAGTGCTAATCTTGACGCAAGATAGGTGTACCGTTTGCGTCGAACAAACTATTGGCTCGAAAATCATTTTGGACGCACCCGATGGAACTCTAAGGTGACGTGAGTCATGTGGAACCTCACTTGTTTCCTTACGGAGACAGTGTTAGTGTTGGTGTAAGATAGGTGCACGGTTTGCGTCAAATGTACCATCACCTTAGAAATCATTTTGGACGGACCCGATGGTACTCCTAGGTGACGTGGGTCATGTGGAATCTCACTTCTCTCCATTTAGAGACAGTGTTAGTGTCGGTGCAAGATAGGTGCATGGTTTGCGCTAGATGTACCATAGGCATACAAAATGTTTTGGACGCACCCGATGGTACCACTAGGTTACGAGGCTCAAGTGGAAGCTCGCTTCGGTCCGTTTGGAGAAAGTGCTAATCTTGATGCAAGATAGGTGCACGGTTTGCGCCAAACATACTATTGGCTCGGAAATCATTTTGGACGCACCCGATGGAACACCTAGGTGACGTGGGTTATGTGGAACCTCACTTGTTTCCTTACGGAGACAGTGTTAGTGTCGATGCAAGATAGGTGCACGGTTTGTGCCAAACGTATCATCAGCTTAGAAATTGTTTTGGTCGCACCCGATGGTACTCCTAGGTGACGTGGGTCATGTGGAATCTCACTTCTCTCCGTTTAGAGATAGTGTTAGTATCGGTGCAAGATAGGTGCATGGTTTGCGCTAGATGTACCATAGGCTTACAAATCATTTTGGACACACCCAATGGTACCACTAGGTGACGAGGCTCAGGTGGAAGCTCGTTTCGGCCCGTTTGGAGACAGTGCTAATCTTGATGCAAGATAGGTGCACGGTTTGTGTCGAAAGTATCATAGGCTCGGCAATCCTTTTGGATGCACCCGATGGAACTCCTAGGTGACATGGGTCTTGTGGAATCTCACTTCTTTAAGCTTGAAGGCAGGGTTAGTCTCGGTGCAAGTTAGGTGCATGGTTTGCGCTGGACGTACCATAGGCTCTTAAATCGTTTTGGACGCACTCGATGGTACCACTAGGTAACGAGGCTCAAGTGGAAGATCGTTTCGGCCTTTCGGACATATAGTGCTAATCCTGACGCAAGATAGGTGCACGGTTTGCGTTGAACGTACCATAGGATCAGAAACCATTTTGGACGCACCCGATGGAACTCCTAGGTGACGTGGGTCATGTGGAATCTCGCTTCTTTCCGTTTGGAGACATTGTTAGTGTCGATGCAAGATAGGTGCATGGTTTGCACTAGATGTACCATAGGCTCAGAAATCATAGATAGTACCAACAGGTGACGAGGCTCAAGTGGAAGCTCGTTTGACCTTTCGAACATAGTGCTAATCCTGATGCAAGATAGGTGCATGGTTTGCGACGAACATACCACAAGATCATAAATGAATTTGGATGCACCCGATGGAACTCCTAGGTGACGTGGGTCATGTAGAATCTCACTTCCTTTCCGTTTGGAGACAGTGTTAGTGTCGGTGCAAGATAGGTGCATGGTTTGCGCTAGATGTACCATAGGCTTACAAATCGTTTCGGATGCACCCGATGGTACAACTAGGTTACGAGGCTCAAGTGGAAGCTTCGCTTGGTCTGTTTGGAGAAAGTGCTAATCTTGGCGCAAAGATAGGTGCACACGGTTTGCGTCGAACATACTATTGGCTCAGAAATCATTTTGGACGCACCCGATGGAACTCCTAGGTGACGTGGGTCATGTGGAACCTCACTTGTTTCCTTACGGAGACAGTGTTAGTGTCGTTGTAAGATAGGTGCACGGTTTGCGCCAAACGTACCATCACCTTAGAAATCATTTTGGACGCACCTGATGGTACTCCTAGGTGACGTGGGTCATGTGGAATCTCACTTCTCTCCATTTAGAGATAGTGTTAGTGTCGGTGCAAGATAGGTGCATGGTTTTACGCTACATGTACCATAGGCTTACAAATCATTTTGGACACACCCGATGGTACAACTAGGTTACGAGGCTCAAGTGGAAGCTCGCTTGGTCCGTTTGGAGAAAGTGCTAATCTTGACGCAAGATAGGTGTACCGCTTATGCGTCGAACATACTATTGGCTCGAAAATCATTTTGGGCGCACCCATGGAACTCCTAGGTGACGTGAGTCATGTGGAACCTCACTTGTTTCCTTACGGAGACAGGTGTTAGTGTTGGTGTAAGATAGGTGCACGTTTTGGGTCAAATGTACCATCACCTTAGAAATCATTTTGGACGGACCCGATGGTACTCCTAGGTGACGTGGGTCATGTGGAATCTCACTTCTCTCCATTTAGGGACAATGTTAGTGTCGGTTGCAAGATAGGTGCATGGTTTGCGCTAGATGTACCAAAGGCTTACAAATTGTTTTGGGCGCTTTTCCGATGGTACCACTAGGTTACGAGGCTCAAGTGGAAGCTTCGCTTGATCCGTTTGGAGAAAGTGCTAATCTTGACGCAAGATAGGTGCACGGTTTGCGTCGAACATACTATTGGCTCGGAAATCATTTTGGGCGCACTGATGGAACTCCTAGGTGACGTGGGTCTTGTGGAATCTCACTTCTTTCCGCTTGAAGGCGGGGGTTAGTCTCGGTGCAAATTAGGTGCATGGTTTTGCTTTCGACGTACCATAGGCTCTTAAATCGTTTTGGGCCTTTTCGATGGTACCACTAGGTAACGAGGCTCAAGTGGAAGATCGTTTCGACCTTTCGGACATATAGTGCTAATCTGACGCAAGATAGGTGCACGGTTTATGCGTTGAACGTACCATAGGATCGGAAACCATTTTGGGCGCACCCGATGGAACTCCTAGGTGATGTGGGTCATGTGGAATCTCGCTTCTTTCCGTTTGGAGACATTGTTAGTGTCGATGCAAGATAGGTGCATGGTTTGCACTAGATGTACCATAGGCTCGAAATCATTTTAGACGCACTCGATGGTACCAACAGTGACGAGGCTCAAGTGGAAGCTCGTTTGACCTTTCAACATAGTGCTAATCGTGATGCAAGATAGGTGCACGGTTTATGACGAACATACCACAAGATCATAAATGAATTTGGATGCACCCGATGGAACACCTAGGTGACGTGGGTCATGTAGAATCTCACTTCCTTTCCGTTTGGAGACAAAGTTAGTGTCGATGCAAGATAGGTCCATGGTTTGCGCTAGATGTACCATAGGCTTACAAATCGTTTTGGACGCACTTTAGATGGTACAGCTAGGTTCTGAGCTCAAGTGGAAGCTCACTTTGTCTCTGCTTTTAGAAAGTGCTAATCTTGACGCAAGACAGGTGCACGGTTTGCGCCGAACATACTATTGGCACGAACACTAACACTGTCTCCAAACGGAAAGGAAGTGTGGACGCACCCGATAGAACTCCTAGGTGACGTAGGTCATGTGGAACCTCACTTGTTTCCATACAGAGATAGTGTTGGTGTCGGTGCAAGATAGGTGCACGATTTGCGCCAAACATACCATCAGCTTAGAAATCGTTTTGGACGCACCCGATGGTACTCCTAGGTGAAGTGGGTCAAGTCGAATCTCACTTCTCTCCGTTTAGAGACAGTGTTAGTGTCGGTGCAAGATAGGTGCATGGTTTGCGCTGGACGTACCATAGGCTCACAAATCATTTTGGATGCACTCGACGGTACCACTAGGTAACGAGCCTCAAGTGGAACACCCAATGGTACCGCTAGGTGGCGAGGCTCGTGTGGAAGCTCGCTTTGCCCGTTTGGAGCAAGTGCCAATCTTGACGCAAAGATAGGTGCACGGTTTGGCGTCGAACGCATACCATACGCTCGGCAATCGTTTTGGTTGCACCCGATGGAACTCCTAGGTGACGTGGGTCATGTGGAATCTCACTTCTTTCCGTTTGGGAGGCGTGGTTAGTGTCGGTGCAAGATAGGTGCATGGTTTTGCGCTGGGCGTACCATAGGCTCATAAATCATTTTGGACGCACTTTCGATGGTACCACTAGGTAACGAGGCTCAAGTGGAAGATCGTTTGCCTTTTGGACATATAGTGCTAATCCTGACGCAAGATAGGTGCACGGTTTGCGTTGAACGTACCATAGGATCGGAAACCATTTTTGACGCACCCGATGGAACTCCTAGGTGACGTGGGTCATTTGGAATCTCGCTTCTTTCCTTTTGGAGACATTGTTAGAGTCGATGCAAGATAGGTGCATGGTTTGCACTGGACGTACCATAGGCTCAGAAATCATTTTGGGCGCTTTTCGATGGTACCAATAGGTGACGAGGCTCAAGTGGAAGCTCGTTTGACCTTTCAAACATAGTGCTAATCCTGATGCAAGATAGGTGCGTGGTTTTGCGATGAACGCGTACCATAGGATCATAAATGAATTTGGACGCACCCGATGGAACTCCTATGTGACGTGGGTCATGTGGAATCGCACTTCCTTTCCGCTTTGGAGACAGTGTTAGTGTCGGTGCAAGATAGGTCCTTGGTTTGCGCTAGATGTATCATAGGCTTACAAATCGTTTTGGATGCACCCGATGGTACAACTAGGTTACGGGGCTCAAGTGGAAGCTCGCTTCGGTCCGTTTGGAGAAAGTGCTAATCTTGACGCAGGATAGGTGCACGGTTTGCGTCGAACATACTATTGGCTCGGAAATCATTTTGGACGCACCCGATAGAACTCCTAGGTGACGTAGGTCATGTGGAACCTCCCTTGTTTCCATACAGAGATAGTGTTGGAGTCGGTGCAAGATAGGTGCACGATTTGCGCCAAACATACCATCAGCTTAGAAATCGTTTTGAACGCACCCGATGGTACTCCTAGGTGACGTGGGTCAAGTCGAATCTCACTTCTCTCTGTTTAGAGACAGGGTTAGTCTCGGTGCAAGATAGGTGCATGGTTTGCGCTGGACGTACCATAGGCTCATAAATCATTTTGGACGCACTCAATGGTACCACTAGGTAACGAGGCTCAAGTGGAAGATCATTTTGGCCTTTTAGACATATAGTGCTAATCTTGACGCAAGATAGGTGCACGGTTTGCGTTGAACGTACCATAGGATCGAAAACCATTTTGGGCCTTTTGATGGAACTCCTAGGTGACGTGGGTCAAGTGGAATCTCGCTTCTTTCCGTTTGGAGACATTGTTAGTGTCGATGCAAGATAGGTGCATGGTTTGCACTAGATGTACCATAGGCTCGTAAATCATTTTGGGCCTTTTCGATGGTACCAACCGGTGACGAGGCTCGAGTGGAAGCTCGTTTCGTCCTTTCAAACATAGTGCTAATCCTGATGCAAGATAGGTGCACGGTTTTGCGATGAACGTACCATAGGATCATAAATGAATTTGGGCGCACCCGATGGGAACTCCTATGTGGCGTGGGTCATGTGGAATCGCACTTCCTTTCCGTTTGGAGACAGGTGTTAGTGTCGGTGCAAGATAGGTGCTTGGTTTAGCGCTAGATGTACCATAGGCTTACAAATCGTTTTGGATGCACCCGATGGTACA